>CABHPQ010143865.1:1307-39596 GCA_902168405.1 Peromyscus aztecus
TAGAAAATCCAATTATACAAAAAATACATCTAGTCTGGGGTAGATACATTTTATTTTTGGTAGCATGCATTGAGTGGCACTAATTACACAGTAACTAGAAGGTAACTAACATGACACCACAGAACTGTAACTCTGCCACAGCTGTGTGGACTTGGGCCTTTCTGGCTAAGCAAGTTTTCAAAAAACTGGATGCCTTCCCAAGAGCTCTGCCAATGGGATCTGCTAAGGAGGAAAGCTCTGAAGTAGTGACTCACCAGAGTTCCTTGCAGCTGACAGATGAGAGGCAGGACATGTTAGTTATAAAGTAGTTGCAGCCTATTTCACAAAAGTTACCAACTGTTTCTCTCTAGAAAGAAGCAAGAAGTTAAGAAACTCTTTGACTTAGCGCCTGGTGTCAGGTGGAGTGCGGAGAAGGCTGTTAGAGCAGTGTCAGAAAGACCCTGGCTGGGCAGACAGATTGGACATCATTAATAATCATGGTTGGCTTCTAAATACTGGTAGCAAGATGACTTCTGATTTGTAATCTTAGGTAAACTATAGATAAATGAAAAGGCCAGTAATCATACACTCAGATTAATAAACAGTACTTCAAATTAACTACGTGAGGGCTGTGCTTGCACAAGGCTTCACAAAATGAGGCACCCAGATTTTTTCTTCGCATGTCTGGCTTGCAGAGCAGCTCTCGTGACCATTTCAAAAACCTCTCTCACTCCATCTTTGGTCTTTGCTGTACACTCCAGGTACCCCAAAGCGCCAATCCTGCTTGCCGTATCTCTGCCTTCTTCAGGTTTTACCAGCTCCTGCTTCGTTTTGGCTAATTCTCGTCTTGTGTGCTCATCATTCCGAAGATCCTTCTTGTTCCCACCCAGGATGATGGGCACATTGGGACAGAAACGCTTGACTTCAAGAGTCCATTTTTCTGGGATGTTTTCTAAACTATCAAGGCTGTCGATGGAGAAACACATCAGTATAACATCAGTGTCTGGATAGGAGAGAGCCCTCAGGCGTTCATAATCTTCCTGTGTCCCACACAGCCAACTCCACGTGCTTTCCATACACTTGGATATCTGCCACATAGTTTTCAAACACTGTGGGCACATAAACCTCTGGGAATTGGTCCTTGCTGAAGACTATGAGCAAGGATGTCTTAACCACAAGCTCCATCACCAACATTCACATTTCTTCCTGATGGCAGCCATCGCTTACAAAGGTGCTGAAAAACACACAGCTTCCAGGACAGTGGTTGTACAAAGTACCTGGAAATTCTCAGACGCAAGGCTCAAGGCGACAACTCTGAGTCCAGCCTCTTCGCACTCAGGATGCCGTCCGCGAGTCTGCAAGCTCAGAGACGAGGACCGGCAGCTCCGCGGGAGACGGCAGACTGAGGAGAAAACAGACTGAGGACAGCCCCAATTATTGATTTTTATTAGATTTCTAAATCCATGTTCACAAATCTATATTATGAGAAACACTACATATATATTAAGAAGTTTATTATTATTATTCTTTACAGGTCATCTTTAAAAACAGACACATTAAAATATTTATTTTCCTTTTTATGGCTAGATTTTAATTATTCAAAACTCTTGGCACAATTAAAACACAAAATGAAATAGGATGTAGAAATAGGGTTTGCTGTGAAATATATTTCAAAAACCACTCTTAACAAATCTGTCCTCATCTGATCAAAGCATCTACTTTTTCTCTTCAACTTAGATTTATTTGATATTTATATTCAATTAGTACACTTACTTTTAATAGATTAATTAGCTTCTAAAATTTCCGTATTAATTTTAACTTTAAAAAAATCCAGCATGGCTGAGTTGAGTATAAACCTTATCTGAAAAAGAATCTATCTTCATGGAATGTGACAGCTTTTTGCATGATCATTGGTCAGAAGTGATTAGCCAAATGGCAGCATCCAGTGTTTGAAGGTGATAATGTGTTCAAAAACAATTATTGAGGCATGTCAGTGGACATGTTTTAATCCCAACATTCAGAAGGATGAGGTAGGAAAGAGAATTGTGTGTTTCTGGCCAGCTTCCACTACATACTGAAACAACACCTCAAACAAAACTACCTAACCCCCTGAAACACATACTTTTTGTGCAGCACTGAGCATGGTGGCTTACACGTTTATCCTAGCATTTGACAGACAGAGGCAGGTGGACATCTATGAATTTGTGCCCAGCCTGTTTTACCCATAGTGTTCCAGATCAGCCAGTGCCACATAGCGAAAGACTGTTTAAAAATCAAACATGTAGGGAACTTGAAAGGATTTAGTGACAGCACTGTAGATATGATTAGCCTTTAAACAAGAAAAATCCCAAACTGATCCTTAGAAATTAAAAAGCAAAATTTATATGTTATTGTTCATGAGGTCATTTGTATTTCACTAACCATAGCCTTTTATTTGAACTGCCAAACAATTTTACAGTCTTTTCTGGGAAACAAATGGAACAGACTGTAAAAATGGACAGTTCCATGTTAAACAATTGTATTTAACTTGTTCTTTAAAGACAGATATTGACTAGCACAACTCAAGATATTCAGAGAAAGTAGCAGTCAGATGATTATTGGATGGATGTTATGCTCACAATTGAATAAGAATGGGTCCATTCACTAAGTAATCAGGGCTCCTGGAATTTCCAAAACAGAAGTCCATCATAATTTAAGAGGTCATTGTCCAAATTCCAGAACAAGCCCATTCTCATGCTGTTCTATTTATTTATTTACTTATTTAATTTTTTTCATTTTACATACCAAGCACAGTTCCCCCTTCATTCTCCCTCCTCCTGCTTCCCCTCCCCCCCCAGGCCTACTCCCATCCACTCCTCCATAAAGGTAAGGCCTCCCATGGAGAGTGGATAAAGCCTGGTACATTCAATTAAGCCAGGACCAAGCTCATCCTCGCTGCTTCATCATAGGGAATGGGATAAAAATTGTACCCCATTCTAATGTCTGTGACACAAGATCTATTAAATACTCAGAATTTGCAGGAATACAGCAAGAAGGTAAACATTAGAATGTAAAAGATTCAGTACAGATAATTGACAAAAATTTGTAACAGGTCATGATTTCCAAATTTCCTTCAATAGAAAATAATATATCATACTGTCCACACTATAGATTTTGTTCTCATTTTTATGTTTTCAGTGTAAAAATATAAAGATGAAGATATTATACATTATTTGGTATTGTTAAAAAATCAAGCCACCACTTGTAAAGGGGAAAGAAATTTTGTTCTGATGTTTCTTCTTCAACTAATAGAATTTGTAAAACATTTTATCCCCACAATCATTCAGAAGAGGATACTGGCATTTGTAAGATGTATGCATGAAATACAAATTTATTATTTATTATGATAATGTGCACAGGGGACCCCAACTGGCTGAGCCAGGGTATTCCACGTGTGCAAGGAAACATGCCAGGCAGATGCAGTGGCGGGTGGTGACATGGAACATTCAGTCATTCACAGCCAGGCACTGGATCCACTTGGAGATAAGTTTATTATATAGAGACAGGAAGAGAAAGATGGGAAATAGAGAGTCAGAAAGAAAGAGGAAGAGAGAGTGGGGGGAGACAGGTCGAAGATGCACACCTCATGGGAATGGAAGGGGAGGAGCAGTTCTCTTTGTTAAGCAGGCTATATGTAAGGACACTGGGTGGGTCTCCAAGGGTGGGTTTCCAGGAGTCAGGCCAGAATACTAACATTCCTCCATTTTGATTATTATAAAAAAGTGAGTTATGGATAGTAAGTGGGGGAACAAGGGCACTGAATTCTTGAGGCTGCTTCACACTGACAAAGGGCGAGTCATGCATAGCAGGATATTTCAGGTGTCTGTTCCTTGAGGAAGCTGGGAAGGCAGGTTGCAGCAATGTTGTTCCAGAAGATTGTGGGGAATGGCATGCCAGATCAGGAGTACAGAAGCCATGGCATCTGCTGTTTCTCTGTTGGTCTGGTGGGAGATGTGAATCTGCAAAATATGCTCAAAACATGGGTGAGGTCAAAAATAGGCTCTGGAGATTGTTAGTTTTCATCGGAGCAGATTTCTTGATACAGTAGCAGAACTTTTCCCAGGAACCTGTAGTTTTCTATAAGACAGCTGGAATAGATATCCATGACCTAAATCAGTTTCTCAGAATGAATGCTAAGCAGAGCATTCACAGACAAGTTGCATTTCTTCTCCTTTTTAGGACTTCATTGTGCTGTCAGCTATCTGCAGGAAACATTTCAAAGTCAGTTTCTGCTTCATCATAGTTCTCCTTAGTAAGAGAAAAGTGGACATCTAATATCTCTTTTATCACCTTGAAATGTGTACCAGGAAAGGCAATATTGCCACTAATGGTTACCTTTGCCTGACCTCTGTGAATGCAACACAGTGGATCATGAATGATTTTAAGTGCTTACCATGAGAATCCTTTCGGCCACCACAGAAGCAGAGAAGCTCCAAACCCTTACTACAATTCCTCCCCTTAAAATTATCACATGAACTATATTTAATGATTGACGTGTTTAATCACTGTTAAATTTAAATCAGACAAAGGTTCCTTCCATAAGGTAATTTCATCTTTTTTTTTCTGAGTGTATTTCACTTTTAATGTTGTTTAATATAATTGATCCAGAAGTGGTTTTAAAGAGTATGTTTGGGAAACCAGTCAGCAAACTGAAATGAAATGTCTTTTCTCTAAGGGAAACATATGAGAACTATTACATTTTTTGGAAAATAGAAGTTTGATAGTTTCTCTAGTGTCACTGAGTCTTGAAAGGCAATATTTTAAATTTATTTCTCTATGTTTCATTCTGAGAAAAAATATAGAATTTTACTGGTTTGAAATATTGTCAAAGAATAATAACTGAGGCTTCATTTATTTCAATATTTTCTTGTTTATTTTCACCATTAAAAATAACTTCTAAGCTACATTATTTATTTTATAGCAAAATTAAGACAATTTAAGTTTAAAATTTCATGCAGGCATAATTTATATAACAACATATTTTTAATCTCGGCAATTTTAAACTGCATGATTTGAAATTTTTTATTATGTTTACATTAATACACAGTGGGCATATGAACAGAAGTTCCTCAAAACCTTATTTGCTTCCTCTCTCCCACCCTTCCTCATATGTCAACTTTCTTACTCACCTCCTATTGTAAAATATTATTTTAAGATGTGTTACATTTATTTATGCTGTGGGGCATATGCTTGTGGGACATGATGCAAAGATTTATTGCATTCTTTTATGTTGCATTTGTTTAACTCTGTGAAGCTGTGTTACTGTGCCCCTCTAGAACACCTGATGGTCTAATAAAGAGCTGAACTGCCAACAGTGAGGTAGGAGAAAGAATAGGCAGGACTGGCAGGCAGAGAGAATAAATAGAAGGAGAAGTATGGAAGATGAAAGAAGAAAGATCAAGAGAACAAGGAGAGGAGGATGCTAGGGGCCAGCCACACAGTCACAAAGCCAGCCATGGAGTAAGAATAAAAGTAAGATATACAGAAGTAAGAAAAGGAAAACGTCCAGAGGCAAAATGTAGATGGGATAATTTCAAGTTAAGAAAAGCTGGCAAAAAACAAGCCAAGCTAAGCCCAGGAATTATAATTAAAGATAAGCCTCTTTGTATGATTTATTTGGAAGCTGGGTAGAGGGCCTCCCAAAAGAGCAATAAAAAAAATCAACAACAACAATGTATCATTAGAAATTAATTTATGTTTTAAATAACTGGAATCATGTCTTATATTAGTTTTTTTGGTTTTGGTGAGGCTTTGTTTTTTTTTTTTTTTTTGGTGGAGAGTTCATTTTCTCCTTTTCTTTTTCCCCCTACTTTGTATAATTATTTTTAGTATCTTAAATAAATTTTCTGAGAACTTTTATAAATAAGTTGTTTGGATATGCATTATTAATTATTTTTATGTTATTTGAAATTTGTCCTTGTAATCCAATAACATTTTTGATATTTTATTTTGAAGCACTGTGTTGATGTAAAAATACTAGTAATTTTATATATTAGTGATGAATTAACTTTTTAAAATCTTTTTAGCTATAGAAAATATTTTTCATATAAAATATTATGATTATGGTTTCCCCTTTCTCAACTCCTCAAGAACCGTTCCACCTCTCCCACACACAAATACATACATTCCTTCTCTCTCTTTCATTGTAAAACATATAAACATCTAAAAACAATAATAAAATTGCATAAAACAAAAACAATGAACCAGGATAGTATGAAACAAACAAACAAATAGAAGAAAAAAGAGTCAAAGGAAAAACCTAAAAAGCAGATATAGACAAAAAGACACACACACATACACACACTCACACAAAAAGAAATCCTCCCCCATAAAACCCCTCAAAATTGAGAACCATACGATATAAGCAAAAGACCTGTGTCTTAGTGTTTTATTCCTGTGAAGAGTCATTACAACCACAGAAACTCTTATAAAGGAAAACATTTAATTGTGTCTGGCTCACAGTTCAGAGGTTTGCTCCCTTCCTGTCATGGCAGGAAGCATGGTGGCACACAGTCAGACACAGTGCTGAAAGAGCTGAGTTCTGTATCTGGATCAGCAGGCATCAGGAAGAGGTGAGAGACATGGCCTGGATTGGGTTTCTGAAATGTGAAATCTCAACCCCAGTGACATACTTCCTCCAACAAGACCACAACTACTCCAACAAGGCCTCCATATTTCAATCTTTTCAAATAATGGTACTCCCTATGAGCCTGTGTCGCCATTTTCATTCAAACCACCACAACCTATAAGATTTAAAAGAAATGACATTATGTTCGTATTATGATCAGTCCATGTGAGTCTATTTAATAGGTAATAGGGATTTATTAAGATATAAATTGAGGAAATACACTCACAAATATAGAATGGAGTAAACAGCTGAAGTTGTCTTCTGATCCGACTAGGATCAAATCTACCTTGCAGGCAGGAGCAGGGCGATGGGGCATTGACCCTTCTCCCTCCACTTTTTGGATGTCACGTATAACAGTGTGAAGCACCACCTCCTTTGGGCCCTATAGCCCAAGGTCATGGGCAGAGCAAATATCGCTACATTTTTCCCTTTTTGTCTAAATAAGAAGATTCTAAACTTCAAGCAAACTATATACAATTGCTGAGGGACAATGCTCTTGTAAACAGATTTAATAAAATGCTGATTGGCCAGTAGCCAAGCAGGAAGTATAGGTGGGGTGAGCAACTAGGAGAATTCTGGGAAAAGGAAGACTGAGTCAGGAGTCACCAGCCAGACACAGAGGAGGCAAGATGACAAGGTAAAACTGAGAAAACATACCAAGCCACATGGCTATACAAAAATAAGAATTATGGGTTAATTTAAGTGTAAGAGCTAGTCAGTAATGAGCCTGAGCTAATGGCCAAGCAGTTATAATTAATAGAAGCCTTTGAGTGATTATTTTATAGGCAACTGTGGGACCATGGGGCCAGGCAGGATCATGGGGCCAGGCAGGACTGGAAGAAAACTTTCAGCTCTATACAATAGAAATGATTATCAACTACTCTCCAGGAAAAACAAAGGGAAATAACATAAACAAAAATGGAACTACAACAAACAAGAATAACATCAAACAAGAAAAACATGCTAAATGTACAGAACATCGGTAAATGACAAATTATTGAGATTACTCCAATAGCTGTTCTATCTTGACAATTCTAACTCTAGTACTAATATGTTCTAGCTAATATACAAGAAGATTGTAACTGCAACTATCTAGTCTTCAACTCCATCGAAGACCTGAGAAGGAACATAATAATACCCCAGGAAATGGAAAATGCAAGCAAGCAATTTCTGAAATTCTTGTGAGAATAGAGAGAGACAGCTGGCAGTTTGGACAGTCACCTAAAAATTTCAGCATCATTGGGGCATCCAATTTGGCTATAGGGCTAGAATATCTGACAGACCATTTTCAGAAGCAGGAATTTTGAAAGACCAACTTACCTATCTTGGCAGAGTTTAGTAGTCACTTTTCCTTGTGCCCTGCTTATCTGAAAAGGACAGCATTCATACTTTCAGCAGTTGAGACCAGGGCAGTTCTTTGCTGAGCAGGCCATTTTGTACCAAGAAGACAGAGATCCTGCCTGCCAAGTGACAGGATTAAAGGCGTGTGCCAACATTACATGACTTCTGTGTTGTGGCTGGCTTTTTCCTCTGATCTCCAGGCAAGCTTTATTTGTTAAAGCACAAATAAAATATCACCACATTTCGCACAAATAAAATATCACCACAATTGCTAGTAGTCTAAGGTGGGGTGATCCTTGTGGATTCCTGGGAACTTCCCTAGCACCCTGTTTCTCCCTGTTCCCTTGATGTCTCTCCTGGCAATGGGATCAGGATCCATCCCTGCTGCATGAGCAGGCTTTTTGAAGCCCAGTGCCTATGTGAGATACATTACACAGCCTTGGTTGGGGGGAGGGGCTTGGACCTGCCTCAACTGAATGTACCAGGCTTTGCTGACTCCCCATGGGAGTCCTTGCCTTGGAGGAGGTGGGAATGGGGTGGGGGTGGGGGTTTGGAGGGAAGTCTGGGGGCAGGAGGAGGGAGGAGAGGAGCAACTATGGTTGGCATGTAAAATTAACAGAAAATTTCTTAATAATAAAAAAAATTAAATGCCATATTCTCTAGGTCTATGAAGTGTTTGAAGATTACCTACCCATATGTCCATATGACATATGTTTCTGTAAATCTGGAGAACTTTACTAATATAATTATAGAAATGACAAGCATGGGTGACTATAGCTCTGTAAGTCTTCTCTACCTAAATAATCTAAGGACTAAGGTTTCTCATTAACAAGGTAAACAGTCTGCAAATAGATGTACCATATAAGAATAATGACCTCAAAATTGTGACAATACACAAAATATTGTAAATAGAGGTAGAAATGTATAGTACAATATGCAATATGACAACAGTATCCTTAATATATATCAATGTACAAAGTATCTTAAACAGTTAGAACATACATGCAGTATGATAAATATAATATTAAATTTGTATCAATAAAATATTTTAAAGAAGAGTAAGAATATGTGTACAATAAAGCATATATAGTTTTGTTTTTATATCAATATACAAATTGTCTTAAATAGGAATATAAGAATAGTTTACATATGTATTAAATATACAAGAATCCATATCAGTGCAAATTATACAAGACTGATAGTTTGCTAAATCAATTTACTAGTAGATAATATAATCTACCTTAATATACTATACCTATCCATTTCCTTTTTTCTTTTCTAAAGGAGAATATTGAGTCAAATTTTATTGTTCCACCCACAACCCTATAACTTCACATCCATAACCCTGAGAAAAATGAAACCTTTGGGAGAGGGCCATCGTTTTCTTAGAATTGTGGGGTCCTGTAAGAAAGCTTAGGTAGTTAGGTCTCAATAGGGCTAGGCATAGAGTATGCAGTCAGTCTCAGAGTAATGGATAAGATTATCTGAGATTCTGGCTAGAAGTGTAGTATGATGTACCATCTCATCTTATTACTGTCATGAAGAGTTTTCAGTACCAAGCTGATCACTGAGTTCTTAGCTGTAATGGCATCACTCTGGACCAAGTAGAATCATTGTTGTGGGGCCCCATCTTCCTTCTGGAGACTTCAGAGATTGCTATTAGGAAGACTTATGTTTCACTGTGGAAAACTTAAACTTTATTAATATCAAAATGGAAAGTTTGGATTTAAAGATGACATGACATGTAAGGAAGGATTCTGAGAAATCAAGAATAAGTGTGGAGAGAAATAGATTCTCGATAACAATGGTCCTTAGATTATTGTTTTTCTTCTGTCTCACACCAATTGGCTCTTCTGATATGGGTGCCAATTATTACGATCTATCCATGTGAGTCTATTTAATGGGTAATAGGGATTTATTAAGATATAAACTGAGGAAATACACTCACAAATACAGAACAGAATAGACAGCTGAAGTTGTCCTCTGATTTGACTGGGAGCAAATCCACCTCACAGGCAGGAGCAGGGAGATGGGGCATGTGACCCTTCTCCTCCTTTTAAGAGTTCATATACAATGGCAGAAAGCACAGACTCCTTCAGGTCCTGCAGCCTAAGGTCATGGGTGGAGCAAATACAACTAAGTGTTTGTTTTGTGTTGGCCATCTGCTGCTGGGCATGGGGCCTGCCCTTTATAGTGGTTTTATTAGTGAGAATTATTAAGAATTAACATTTTAATAATGATGGAATATTTTTACTCATACCCGAAAATAATTTTGCATTCATTATATATCTTATGGTGCATAAATACACAATCTGCTGAGTTGTTTAATGTTGTTCATATGTATATGTGTTAAGGGTAGACCAATTGGGATTGAACAATGTATCAGAGGACTTACCCTACAGAAAACTGACTCCAAGTATTACAAGTCTGAAGAGGGACAGAGAATTGTAAATATAGCTGTCAGCCCAGTACAACCTTGGAAAGCTTTCCATTCCATGTGAGAAGTTGTTCCATCAAAGTCTGTGATTATGCAGCTATTTAATGGCGAGGGGAAATTTGTGTAATTGCCTTTTCTAAAGTTTACAGTTGCCAGACATTGAAAACTGACTTCCACCATTGCCTCAAGTATTTTGCTCATTCTCATTCAAACTCTAATGATAAGTGATATAGACTACTTGGGATTTTCTAGTAGCTCATGATTCTGTGCCATTTTGTCTCTGTATATGTTTTTTCATATTTAATTTATTTTCTTTTTCTTCTTATTTTTATTTTTGAGATAGGGTCTTCCCACACAGCCCTGGCTGTCTTGGCACTCACTATGTAGTATGACTTTGAACTCACAGAGATCGACCTTCCTCAGCTTCCCAAGTGCTGGAGTTGAAGGCATTCAGCGTTTGATTATATGAACTTTATCTAAATTTTAACTGATGTTGGTGGGTCATCATTGTCTGTAAGAAGGAAGGCATGCTTGATTTTTAAGGAAGAATGATATGGTAACATGAAGTAATACAGGTAAGACATGACATCTATAAAACTTATTTTATCACTCATAGTACAAATTATCTAGTATTGTTACTAGAATGTGTTTCACACTTGAGTTTTAATGATGATTTAAAACAGATACTTAACTTTTTCTAATTTTTCTATTATGGTAAATATACTTTAGTATCTAACAAATGATTGGATATAATCATTAATTCAGTTAAACCAATCAATATTAAATATTAATCTTCAAGCATGCTCTGTGTGTAATCACAGAAGAGAGATTCTGGATCAGCAGGTTTTCCCAGTGGCTTTCATGTTATACCCGTAGGTTTCCCTGTCTTGTCATATCAATGTTTCCCACTGGAATCTAGCAGTGGAGGGACCAGCATTCTCTTAGCTGCACCTCAAGTGAAGTGAGCCACTGTTTGTGAGCAGAAATGTGTACTCATGTTGACACATGAGTAGACAAGTCTTCCAAATCTTGTCTGTCCAGTTTTCACCATTCCATATTCACCATTACATAAAATATCAAAGGCAATGTCAGTTTTACTCTAGTGACAAAGAGATTACATAGAAAAACAGACCTTAAAATGTAAAGTGTTGTGGAATAAAACAATCTGACTAGATTTTTTTGTTGTTGTTGTTGCAAAGTTTATTTGTTGCTAGGTTTAGGCGCCCATTTTGTTTTAATAATATATCTTCTAATGCCATCTCTTCTATGTTTATCTTATACAGGGCATTTTTCTACTTTCAGAAAATTTATTTTTGAACTTAAAATATATTTTAGATAATTAATATATCACAGACTTATAGTAACTTTTAATGTTCTTGATAATTACTTTTATCAGAAATTTTCTTGGCTGTATTGAATTAATTAATATTATTACATGTTATAGTTTTTCCATTTTTTGTATGCCAAATAAGTTTGGATTAAATGTCACATTCTATGCAGTTTTGTATTGCAGATATTGAATACTCCTATAACATTTATTGAGTTTGTTCTAGAACAAAGCTAACTTGCCTAGAAATAATTTGAACATTTCAAGTGTTACTTTATGGCTTTAATTATGGTTTAAAAATCACCTTTGATTGAGGAGCTTTTATGACTCCTTACTGAGGAACTCTTTGTGCTGCCCTGAGCTTTATATTGTTCTTTTCCTTCCTGAAGCTATTTCGTCCTTACCTTCATCATTCCTTTATGCCTTTTGTAATCAGTCATCAACTGATCCTGGAGCCAGGCACTCTGCACCTTTCATCTGCCTTCTACCTTGTCTTTTTCTTCTTTTTAATTCTCCCAGTGAGATATGTCATCCTGCTCACTCCACATTGTCTGCCATCTACTCAATAGGGAGGACTAGGCTTGTGTTTCCTTACAAAGTGCTAGCCTTGTAATTACATCCAAGAGGTAATCTTGGGAAATCAGAGGTCTTAATTCACTGTGTTTCTTTTCCCAGGGAACAAATTTCTACCTTGTTTGATAAGCATTATTTTATATTTATTATTATTATTTATTATATTTTTGTGTGTAACTGCAGTTGATTTAGAAGAGAGGGTAAATACAATTCCTGCTATAATACTTATTAGTTGGAAGTACCAAATTCAAAGATAAAGTTAGTGTTTGTTTAATTTGAAAGCTAGAAGTTGGCTCCATTACAAGTATTATAGTTTTAGAGTTACACAAAATGTCCAGCTACTTTTTCCTCTTTCATACAGCTCTGAATATCTAGCAAAGGGTGTGTTGTCAATAACAGGGGGTGAGTGCTCCCATCTTAGTTCATTTGATTAAAATAATCCATTGCTAACATGTGTACCTAATCAAGACAGATTTTTCTGTGAATCTTTTACTGAGCTTTTCTTCCTAGGTGTTTTTAAGTGTGTTAACAGTTCAAACTACCACAATACTCATCCAAAAAAACCTACATTATATGGAAACAAAATTTTCAAATTTATATTAATACCTTCACCCAGGCAACTACCAAGATGTTTGGGATAAAGTACATTGTTGTTTAAACATTTTGAAAAAATATGAATATAATAAGGGTTTACATCTAATACACTGTAATATATATAATCATTGTTATAGTACAACCTTTTACATGCTGCTAAATCTAATAATTTTCTCATTTATGTTATTTTAAATTTATTTTTGTGATGTGACCTAATATAGGTACCATTATTATGTAGAGGTAAAAATTTGGACATTTTTAGAATTTTATATAATGACATTGTGACATATATGAAGTAGCAGGCCAGATACCTCATGACATGATAACTCAGTGTCAACACTCTACTGTCCCTAATAAAGGAGAACACAAAAAACAAAAGATCATCAAGCAGGATGTCACGTTCAGCTTATAACAGATATCATACGATCAGTAGTGACTGTGAAGTATACTAAGCCAGTGATGTATTTACAAAGTGACTGATATGTGTGTTGACAGGTATCAGCAGATGTCAGCTTGCTTGGGGCAAAGTGAGGATGATAATCAGGAGCTTCTGTAGCTCTGACCATTTATCATCTATCATACCCATTATTTAACTAAACTAGTAAAAAATACTCTAGAATAAACTTTGGTATATAAATAAACAATTTAGAAATCATTTTAAATTGCGAAGAAATAATTGAATGTATATAAATTATGAAATTATAAGATTTATAGTGGGATAAATAATAAAATATCTTTAAAATTATGATCAAAAACCTTCAATGGAATTGGGAATATGGCTCAGCAGGGTTAGTGATTGCTGCACAAGCATAAAGACTGGACTTTGCATGCTCAGAACCCAAGGATGTTCTGGATAGGCATGGCAGTTTGCCATAAAGACTAGTTTGTATGCTCAGAACCTAAGGATGGTCTGGATAGGCATGGCAGTTTGCCATCAGTTTCAGACTTGGAAGACAGAGAGAGGGAATCCTTGCAATGAGCTAACTGGCATAATCACCAAACTCTGATTTAGTGAGAGATCATATCTTAGCTAGTAAAGTAGAAGAACAATAGAGAAAAATCCCTGACATCAACTCAGCTTTCCACAGGCCCATATACACATGAACGCACATATACAAACATGCATACTTACAGGTATCAGTACTCGAAACAGACAGATGAAAAAAAAAAAGAAAGAAATCCACCAAGATGATATTTAAGTTCATATCATCTATATGCTAAATGCAAGAGCACACAAATTTGTAAAAGAAACATTACCAAAGCTTAAATTGCACTTTGACCATCACACATTGATAGTGAAAGACTTCAGTACTTCACTCTCACCAACAGAGAGGTCACTCAGACAAAAACTAAATACAGTAATATTGGAGCTAACAGACATTATAAAACAAATGGACCTAATAGATATGTACAGAACATTTCTCCCAAACCAAAAGAATATACTTTCTGCACAGCACCTCACAGAACTTTCTCCAAAATTATTCACAAAGAAAGTCTCAACAGATAAAAGGTAATTGAAATAAGCCACTGCATTGTATCAGACCATCACAGATTAAAACTATTTTTCCAGATCAGCAGAAAAACAGAAATTCTACAAACTCATGGAAACTGAACAACACTTTACTTAATGGCTATTGGGGCAAGTCAGAAATGAAGAAAAAAAATTAAAGCTAGGTGATGGGGGCACACACCTTTAATCCCAGAACCTGGGAGGCAGAGGCAGGTAGATATTTGTGAGTTTGCGGCAGGTCTGGTCTACAGAGTGAGTTCCAGGACAGCCAAGGCTACAAACTGAGACTCTATCTTAAATAACAAAACAAAACAAAATAAACCCAAAATAGTAATAATAATAATGATGATGATGATGATGATGATGATGATGATGATGATAAAGGAAGAAAGAAAATTAAAGACTTCCTAGAACTCAGTGAAAACGAATGTACACCATAATCAAAATTATAGGTCAAAGGAAAGCTTTACTAAGAATAGTTCACAGCACTAAACGCCCACATTAAGAAGTTGGAGAGATCTCATACTAAAAACTTACAGCACACCTGAAAACCGTAAAACAAAAATTAGCAAGCTCACCTAAGAGGAGTAAATGGGAGGAAATAATTAAACTAAGGGTTGAAATCACCGAAATAAACCCAGACTGATCCAGACCCAGAAAGATAAACATGGTATGTACTTACTTGTAAGTCGATATTAACTGTTAAGTCAGTCTACAGCCCACAGATCCAGAGAGGCTGAGTGTCAAGGAGCACCGAAGAAGGGATGCATGACTCTCGCTGGGAAAGTAAAATGGAATGGATTTTACAGGTGGACTCAGGGCAGGTGGAGATGGGAACAGGAGTGATGAGGGGAACGGGAAGATACAGGTAGACAATACTAGGAGAGACAACTAGAACTGGAGGACATTTGTTGGGGGGCTGTGATGTGGAAACAGTCCAGTAGAAACTCTTAAGATTCTATGAGGTGATTCTGGTCAGGCCTCCTAGTAATGGAGGATTTGGTGCCTGAACCAGCCTACCTCTGTAATCAGGCAAAGCTTTGAGAATTGAGACTGGTACCTCAACCAAGCCCCCAAAACTTAGGCCAGAAATCAATCTCACCTGCAAGATGCACTGGGGCAATAGAAAAATGAAGGGTCTAGTTTGAGGCCCACACCACTAGAGGGAGCCCATGCCCAAACCTGCTTGGATAGCTCAGAGACCCATGATAAATAAATAAATCAATAAAATGATTTCTAAAATATTCTTATACTCGTAGATCAGTGCCTTGCCAAATTGTCATCAAAGAGGCTACCACGGGCATCTGATGGAAGCAGATGCAGAGGTCCACAGCCAAACATTTTGTAGAGAGAGACCCCAAGTTAGATTTTAATCTAGTCGTTCCATTTGGAGCTTGGGGAACCCCATGAAAGAGTGGGGAGGAAGAAATATAGAAGATATAAAGGTCAAGGATACCAAGAGAACATGGCCCACAAACTTCAATCAAGTAGGCCACATAGGTCCCCACAGAGACTGAAGTGGCAATTAGAGACCCTGCATGGGTCTGCACTAGGTCCTCTACATATACATTATGGTTGTTAGCTTGGTGTTTTTGAAGGACTCCTGACATATCCATATAAATATGGTGGAGGTATTTCTGACTCTTTTACTTGTTCTGGAGACCCTTTTCTTCCTACTGGGTTGCCTCATTCAGCCTTGATATGAGGGTTTGGGGCTAGTTTTATTGCTTATTGTTATGCTGTGTTCAATGGATATACCTGGATGTCCTGCATTTTTCTAAAAGGAAATGGAGGTCAGTGGACCTGGGAGAGCAGAGAGGTAGGATGGGAGGATTTATGGGAGGAGTGGAGAAGAGGAAACTGTGGTCAGGGTATAATGAAAACAAAAAATAAAAATTAAATTTAAAAAGAAAAGAAATTGATCTCTAAATGTCATTTGAACCCTCAAAAACTAGTGAACAAAACTCAAAAAATATTTTTTAAAATATTTAAAATATTTGATAAATTCTAGCTAATAGGTACTTACCTTCCCATTGTAGGTTAAAAATGTATCCTTATTCCAAAAGCACATATGGTTCTACTTATTTTGTTCCAACTCCAGAAACTCATGATTAAAGTCAAAATTAAAATCCCCTGTTTTAAGCTGAGATGGAAAGAAAAGAAATGTCTTCTTGCCTCATGCCTTATCACATAATGTTTTGAGTCATAATTATGATGGCTTATTGTCATCATGATGAGACCAATAGAAAAATTCTTCTCATTCAAAGAATTTCCAACAGGACATCTTATTGCTTTCCTTTCCTCTTAAGGATTGCTTGAATTTTCCTTTAATTTAATATGGTTATATTGATCACCTCGAAATTTCTTGGAACTCTGGATTATAAGAATCAATTCAAATTTATTTTCTGGTTAGAAGATATTAGAAAATACTGCTTTTTAACAAATATGAAACTTTTACAATTATCTAATAATTTCCTTAGTAGTTAGATTAAGCTTCATATTATATATATATACTCAATTATGCTCATGCTAAATATATAAGCATATATCCGACATACTTTCATCCAACAAAATATATACCCTTAAAATTTAAATGTGAGTAATATCACAATAACTACTGTTTTATAGCTAAAGTGTTTAAGATATTCTTTGACCTTATTTCTCTACATGATTTAGATGGATGTAATATATATATTTCCCTAAGACACTATTCAAGCACATCTTTACTTTGTCATGTTGCATCTTACCAAAAAATGTAGAACAGAAGTTGGCAAATATCTTCTTTTAAAAGCCCCCAAAGGACATATTTTATACTTTGTGGGTTATATTATAACCATTCATTTTCGTCATTACAGCATGAACATAGTAGCCACACAGAATATATAAATGAATGAGTATGTCTGTATTCAAATAAAACTTGGTTTATGTGTATAAAGAGTTGACTGGAGTTATTTCACAGAATTCAATGAGGGAATCTACTACATCCTACTCTTTTGCAGGAGAATTATCTGTATAGTCAATTCACTGTGCCAATAAGCAACCTTCAATCAAAAGATGGAGTCAATGATTGGCTGACATCAATTAGTCATAAAGTTCTTGGGGAACTTAGGAGGGTGGCTAGAGAGGACAGAAAGAGAGGAGAAATGCAAAGGTGCAAAAGAGATGCCAGAGGACATAGATAGGAAATGGGAAGTCCAAGATGAAAGAGAGTTAAAAAGCCAAAAGACAAAGTGTAGAGTTATACAAATGCATTAATTTAAGCTACAAGAGCTAGTGGGACAAGTCTAAGCTGTAGGCAGAACTTTCATAGTTAATAATGTCTCTGTGTCATGTTTTGTGAATTAGTAGCTCAAAAAAAAAAAAGGAATCCACTACACTACAACACTACTCTCCAGCTTTAATAGCTTGATGATGTAGAATAACTCTACACTGTAGAGTTAGTATTAGGCTCAATTATTGGATAGTGCCTGTGGTCTTTGAGACTTCAACTCAGACACAGAGAAGTGTACACTGGACCACAGTAGTAATGAATACTTTGCAAGGGATAAGTCAACCACTTCTGTTGTTTTAATGTAGTTAGGGAGGTCAGAAAATCTGATTTAGCTTTTCTAGCAGAACCAAAACTCCAGTAACTCCTAAGAGTTGAATAACTATGATTTTAAATACATAATCAGATGAGGCATTTGAGCTTTGTATTGCTATTACAAATAAGCAAGTTAATAGGATTTTTAATGGAAATCACCATAAAGGAATCTTTCAAGTAATTTTTTTTCTGTTACTTAAGAGTTTACTTTAAAAACTATTTACTTTTATAAGCAGTGATGCACATGAAAGAAATGAACTTTCCTATTATCACAATGTTAGATATTTTAAACAGGAACCCAACTTGGTGTCAGATGTGTTGGCATACACCTGTAATTGTCTCATTTAGGATGCTGAAAAGCAGAAGGATCACTGTGAGTCCTGTTCTAGTCTGGGTTTCAGAGTTAGATACTGTCTCACAAATATTTATTTATTTACTCATATGTGTTAGTATAGGGAAGGGAACCATACCAATAAGCCCTTTTACCATTTTTTTTTTCAAAAGACTTGCCTTGATCCCTTCTCACTCCTCTGGAGGTAGGGATTCCAGACTTTCTTCTCCAGTTCTGCCAGAACATATTGCCTGAGAAAAAGTACTGTCCACTGTTCTTCAGTCTCCTGAGGTTTGACTGTAAGAATCTATTAACTCCACAGAAAGCCTGCTCCTGGATTTAGAAGCCCTACTTAGCCTGAGATGAGCTGGTGATACTTATGATACCCCATCTGAACATCACCACTGAATTTCCCAAAGGCTGAACACTAAGGCCCATACAGCTGGTCAATCAGATGAAAAATTGGAATAACAGGAAACAGACACTAGAACACCAACTGGACAAAAAGGAGACAAGATTTTCATTACGAAAATGGAACAAAAATTAACTCTAGATGCCCAGGACTCATATATGGAAACATAAATAACTCAGACAATAGATTTCCACCAATAATTACTAATATCATAGTAAATTCTCCCAATAAAAGTAACTTCCATGTCGTACAAAAAAATGCTTTCAAAATAGCTATAAAAACTGTGGTGGTATTGTTTTCCCCAAAATATTGTGCATGCTAATAAACTTATCTGGGGTCAGAGAACAGGACAGCCACAATATTAAATATAGAGGATAGGCAATGGTAGCACACCCTTTAATCCTAGCATTCCAGAGGCAGAAATCCCTCTGGATCTCTGTGAGTTCGAGGCCACATTGGAAACAGTCAGGCATGGTGACACACGCCTTTAATCCCAGGAAGTAATGGCAGATAGCAGAAACGCATATAAGGCGTGAAGACCAGGAACTAGAAGCGTTTTTCTGCTTAAGCTTTCAGGCTTTTGAGCAGCACTTCAGCTGAGATTCATTATGGATGAGGACTCAGAGGCTTCCAGTCTGAGGAAACAGGACCAGCTGAGGAACTGGCGAGGTGAGGTGGCTGTGGCCCGTTCTGTCTCTCTCATCTTCCAGCATTCACCCCAATACCTGGCTCAGGTTTGATTTTATTAATAAGAACTTTTAAGATTCATGCTACAAATAACCACAATCATAAAAGAGTATGTGAATAAATGTTGGAATGAAGTCTTCAAAAGCACAGTTGAATTTAGAAATGAAAATAAATCAAGCTATTAAACATTGTGGGATACTTGTTTGCACTGACACTCCAGGATTCCTAATAAAGGTGAACCTTGAACCAGAGGGTAGAGTCAGATTGGCTGATATGAGTAAGTCAGAGATATGTTTGAGGAATGAAGGAGTCAGATAGAGAGGTAAAGAGAGAAATCAGGAGGGGCATAAAGAGATTTCACAGGTTTTTTTCAATCCGGGAAAAATGGAGTGTAGGGTCAGAAGATCATTTTGCCACTGTTCTTTGGATTTATCAGGGTTTTTTTGTTTTGTTTTGTTTTGTTTTGTTTTATCCCTCAATTCCTGACTCACGAGAGGTTTCTTTAATACTGGAACATTTAAGGTAAGTGAACTATATGGTGCCCAACATGGGTCCTTAGATCACATGGAGGTGTCAGAGCTGTCACCACTGTACTACTGCTGCAGTCAGCTCCCCGCCACACACACACACACATACACACACACACACACACACACACACACACACACACACACACACACACCAGACCCTTCAAGCTAGCTCTGGGCCTTTCTCGATGCAGTCTCTTTACAGAAGTCTCTGGCTGCCACCTGCCCATGGCTTCAAATACTGTCGTCATCTGGGCCCCAAATGCCACTGTAGTCAGCAACCAACAGCAGCCAGCTTGTTTATCCAGCTGGGCCCTTTGCCCTCAGACATGGGCCTCTCCTTCCCATTGCCCCTCGCATCTGTTTCTCTAGTCTCTAGCTCCACCTCCAGGCATGGCCCCGCACAAGTGCTTGAGCTGAGTGGTAGGAGATTGCCTTCCTAGAATGCCCATGGCTCCCCATCCAGGCCTGTCCTGCTGGGCCTGCCGCACGCACGTGGGCCAACCAGAGCTAGTCTAGCTGCCTGGCCAACCCCTACCCCATCACACACACACACACACACACACACACACACACACACACACACACTGCTGGATGCCACCACTGCAGCTGACTCCCCAATACACAGTTTTGCATTTGCCGTCATGGTCAGGAGATGTGGTGAGACACCTTGAAATTCTTAAGGCTGGAATTTAAAAAATGTTTTAAAAAAATTTTTTTTCACACATTAAGAATGTAAATAAGTATAACAATGCAAGGAGTTCGGACTCTGTATATTTCCACAATGGATGATTTGAAAATAGTTGAAAATAGACAAATTAAATAGATAACCTACTTAGCTAGGATTGACATGATGTCAGTTTTAATTATTATCAGTTTGGTAATTATGTTTTGTCTGTGAAAAAGTGAATTGATATGGGCTCCAAATCCAAACCTGGATAACGGATCAGCTTCAGTAGATATAACAAAATTTTCAGGAGAGATCATAAAACAAGTATTTTGGCAAACTTCTATAAATGAAAAAAGACCAAAGTTAAAAATACAAATAAATGGCATTGTAATTGTAGGTTTACTAGACATAGGCACCGATGTAACAATAATTTCACCAAAATCCTGGCATTCAGATTGACTTTTCAGGAGGTAAATAGAGTAAAAAAATCAAAGACCCACATAAAGAAGGTTTCTGAATTGATTCTGAATGGAAAATTGAGACTTCATCAACTAACAAGAATAGACCCAAAAGAAATTGTGGTAACTTTTACTAATGCTGATATTTCCTCCTTATATGTAGAAAATAAACATTGGTAAAGAACTTGCTTAATTTTTTTGGGGGGAGAGATTAACAACAAATAGCCCCAAAACAAGAAACTTCAGTTTATAAAAAGAACTATTTGGATTCTTTCTCACATGATACAAGGAACACTAGTTTCTGGAGAGTCTACATTCTATACTGATGCCAATAAATCAGAAAAGGCAGGTCAAAGTCAGGAAAAATAAGTTGAGTGACTCAAAGCCCTTATGATTCTGTTCAAAATTCAGAATTATATGATATTATCATGGTATTATTAGATTATCCAGACTCTCTTAATGTAGTTGTTGATTCTCAATATACAGAGAGTTGTTTTACATATTGAAACCATTGAACTTATTGCAGATGATTCAGAATTAACTTTGTTATTTATTTAATTATAAAAAAATAATCAGAAATAGAAATCATCCCTTATATATCATGCATGTCAGCTCTCATACTTCATACCAGGCCCTTAAGCAGAAGATAATGATTAAATTAGTCAGATAATGGTAGGAAATTTGCCAAAAGTCTCAGAATTTCATAAGAAACACCATGTTAATAGCAAAAGTTTAAAACATTGTGTTTCTATCACTTGATAACAAGCCAAGGAAATTATAAGGAAATGTTCTATTTGTCCTTTGTATAACCAAACTCCACTTCTTGCAAAAAGTAACCCAAAGAGTACTCAAAAAAATGAAATTTGGAAAATAAATGTGTTTCATTTTGCAGAGTTTGGAAAATTACAGTATGCATGCCATACCATAGATACATATTCAGGATTTCAATGTATAACTATTTTGAGTTCTAAAAAGGCTGATTCTATAATAACACATTCATTAGAAGTTATGACCATGATGGAAATATCTGTACAAATTAAGACTTACAATACTCCATCATACGTCTCTAGTAAAATGAAATAGTTTTTTTTTACATATTGCAACATAAAGCATAGTAAAAGTATACCACACATTCTACCAGACAATCAGTGATAGAAAGATCTAATAACACTTTTAAAAATATCCTTAATAAACAGAAAAGGGTTACAAAGACCCCAAAAGATAGACTGCAGAAAGAAATATTAACTTTAAAATTTTCAGTGCTAATAAGAAGGGAACAAAAGCTGCAGAGAGACATTGGATAGTAGAAAAAAACTGCTGAATTTAATCTGCTTGTATACTTTAAACATGTGTTGACCTCAGAATGGAAGGCAGGATATGTGTTACATTGGGGAAGAGGTTTCAATTTTGTTTCCACTGGAGAAGAACAGCTATGGATACTACCAAGATTAATAAAGATTAGATGCAAACAACAGAAACCTCTTTATTAGGAGAGTTTCTAATAAATAGTTCATCAAACAGCACATCCATTTAATCTAAACTAATTTTTAAAACTAACAAATGCCTCTCATTTAATCAGATATAAATTGCCAAAAAAGGAAACTCCTCAAAGTTAGGGTTGGTGCAAGGTTTCGTTTTTGTCTTTCCAGAAGAATAAAAGCATCCAACTAAGGATCTTAAGATCACTAGAGAAAATGAGACACTGAAAGAAGGACAAATTATCAAGAGAAAATTTCCCAAGAAAAAGAGTAAACTGCCCTAATGTTATAGCACATTTCCAGCAGAATTTCATAAATCTTCCCAAATGTCTGTTTCTGCTTTTCTGTACAGACATATATGACAAATGGTCTTTTTTTTAGTTTAGTCTTCATTCAATTAAAATTAAGGCTGGCTATGGAGTTGGAGAGTGGATTTCTCCTTCTCTCAACACAAGCATGCCTATTAAAGAAAACCCCAAAACACTGTCTCATGTGAGAGAAGCCACCTGATATAGGACAGAAAAAAAAACAAAATTAAGTGACTACTCTATTGTCATTAATCTCATAACCCTTTAAAAAATTTAAGGTATAAATATTACCTCATATATATATATACATATATATAAACTATATATAAACTTTATGTCGTGATATTAGTTGTCTTCTGTGAAATATCATTGTGCATGCTGTGAATGTGTGTTGCTCTGATTGGTTGATACATAAAGCTGTATGGCCAGTGGTGTGGCAGAATAAGGTTAGGTGGGACATTCTAACTAGAGAGAGAGGAGGGAGAAAGACAGAGTGGAGTGACTCTGCTACTCACCAGCCAGACACAGAGGAAGCAAGATGACAAGGCAGAACTGAGAAAAGGTACCAAGCCACATGGCTAAATAAGAATTATAATTATAAATTATATATAAATTATAATTATAAAGAAATAAGAATTATAGGTTAATTTAAGTGTAAGAGCTAATCAGCAATAAACCTGAGCTAATGGCCAAGCAGTTATAATTAATATAAGCCCCTGTGTGCTTACTTGGGGGATGTGAGTGGGAGAGATTTGTCCTGATCACCAGTCAGCCAGGACACAGGGAAACTTCCAGCTATAATTGGCATAACAATGTGGGGCTCTTGAATATCCATAAGGCCTAAAAGAGTTTAAAAGGGGCTTTTAAACACACAATAATGGATTCAAAAACAGCTTTGTAGTTCATGTCTCATACAGGCTGAAATACAAAGATGCCAAGGTACAGAGACACTATGGCATGAGGACTTGAACTAAAGTATTGCAGGTTCTCAGCTTGTGGGCTGAAACACAGCATGGTGGATTCCTACTGCAGTACACAGAGGCATCTCCAAGTCATGCAGTATGCTGCATGGTGGATTTAGCTTTTGCTAATTAAAAAAAAAAAAAAGAGGTTTCTGGGCTACACATTGCTGAAGGGAAGCATAAACCCACTGCCTCCCAGAGTCAGCAGAGAGCATGATATCCAGGGTTGGCTGTAAACATACCGCCACCATATTGGGAAGCTGAGGTGGGTGGAGTCAGCAGCCAAGGCTGCTGCTTTTTGTACTAGCCACATAGTTTAACTGTTTAAAATCTCTCCTGGTCAGAGAAAGATTATACATTCACAATAAGACAGATTCAGATGAAATAAAACTCTAAACTCTTTACAATGTCTATAAAAATGTACATAAGCTTGGGAGAGAAAAGAAAATGAATATAGACAGTTATATAAAGAAATAGTTTTAAAAAACAAAGTCTTTAAAGAGACAGTGAAGGTAATATAAAAAATAAGCCATGATGCCGGGCTTTGGTGGCACACGCCTTTAATCCCAGCGCTCAGGAGGCAGAGGCAGGCGGATCTCTGTGAGTTCAAGGCCAGCCTGGGCGACCAAGTGAGCTCCAGGAAAGGCGCAAAGCTACACAGAGAAACCCTGTCTCGAAAAACCAAAAAAAACAAAAAAAAAAAAAAAAAAGCCATGAAAAGATGGGTATCACACAGAGAGTCTGGATTATATGGTCTTTGAGATTTTCAACTACAGAGAGACATGTGATTGTAAAACCTGCTAAGTTAAATCAATATGTATATTTTAAAGATATCTTGATTTCAAAATTTATGTCTGAGGATACGTTACTTTGGAAAAGAGGTTCTGCTTTTGTTTCCACAGAAGATGAGAACCTGTGGAATGCTTCCAGGCTAATATGGTTTGATCAAGGAAGACTCCTGAGAGGCCCACATAATCTGACATACTAAAAGAGCTTCAAGGCAACTGGCTCAGAGAATACAGCATCATAGACTATTCCAGTCAGGACTTGACCATAATTCTTAATTTTCTCAGAATACCCATTAGATTGCCAGTAACCTCATCCAGCAGGAAGTAGTATGAGAAGCTAAACCCAAATTCCCAAAATATTGTTTATGAGTGTTTATCTTTATTTAAAGAAGTTTGATTATAAATGAAATCTCTTTCTAAAGAAGAAAAGGGGATATTATAGATATGATAGGATTAAAGGGTACATTAATGAACCTACTTTTAAAGAAAAAAAATTTGTTTAAAAATTTTTACATTGCTATAGATTTTAGTTTATTTATGCAAATTTGAAGTTGATTTTTATACTATATATATATTTCTACTCTCAATTAACATATTATGTTTATGTAACTCATTTAAATTGTAATGGATAATTAAGAAATACAGATTAATAATTAGTCTTCTATGATAGTCAAACTTATAGTCATTAAGTTTTCTAGGTATACACAGATATAATTCAGTTAGGTAGGTAATCTTCAAACACTTCAAAGACCTACAGAATATGGCATTTAAAATATTTGAAAAACCTAGACTTTCTGGCCAGTGAGACATGTCTGCTCCTGGCAGCACTGATTTACTTCAAAGACAAATGGGCATCAAAGACACTCTGTATGGACTTTATCTTCTTCTTGGCAAAAGTACCCATTTGGGCAAGAAACTGTTCTTGCCTGGATTGCTTGACAAAATGTGTCGACTAGACATGCAGGACCCCTTCAGTTTCCTGTTATGCAGAAGAAACTGCCAGACATTCTATAGGACACAGAGAGAAGTGACTGAGAGACTCTAGGCCTATGGGTTGAAGATGGATGTTCCAATGTTACAGAGGAACTTTGGATGACTGTCCAGGCAGCCAGTTATCTCTGTCGTTTCCAGAATTTTGGAAGTTGCTTACAATTCATTTCCTGTTTACTTAGGTAATATTATATCCTTCTGAGGTCTTTGATGTAGTTGAAGACTAGATAGTTATAATTATAACTTTTCTTGGTTATCATGAAAGATAAATTAGATATAAAACATTAGACTCACAAATATGGAATAGATAAAATATTTTCTTTAATTTTGCCAAATACAAATAGACCAGATATTGTAACTGTAATTCTTGCTTGATACCTGTTCTATTATATGTAATTTTACTATGTTAAAGCTAAAATCTTCCTTTTTGATTAGACAGAAAGGGGGAAGTGCTGTGAGATGTTGTTCTGTATGCTGTAAATTGGTGTTGCTCTGTTTGGTTGATACAGAAAGCTGTTTGGCCATTGGTGAGGAAGAATAAGGTTATGTGGGACATTCCAACCAGAGAGAGAGGAAGGAGAAAGGCAGAGTGGAGAGATACTGCTAGTGGCCAGCCAGACACAGAGGAAGGAAGATGACAAGGCAGAACTGAGAAAAGGAACCAAGCTATGTGGCTAAACAGAAATAAGAATTATTGGTTAAAAGATGTGCAGAGATGACCAGCCACACTAGTGGGAGTCCATGAATTGTAGACTAGTGGCTGTGGAGCCCCCATGGGACTAGACTAGGCCCTCTGGAAGATGGTTGTTTGACTCACACTCTTTGGGAGGCACCCAGGTAGGGGGATCGGGATCTGCCCCTGGTGCATGGGCAGGCTTTTGGGAGCCTGGTGACTGTGGTGTGACACCTTGTGCAGCCTTTGTGCAGTGGGGAGGGGTTTGGACCTGCCGAGGCTCCATGTGCCAGGATCTGCTGACTCCCCATGGAAGACCTTGATTTGGGAGATGTGGGGATGTGGGGTGGCTAGGGAGAGAGGGCTGGAGGATGGGAAGAGGGAGGAGGGGGATCTGTTGGTGGTATGTAGAGTGAGTAGAAAATTTCTTAATAAAGAAAAAGAAAAAAAGAGTTATGGGTTAATTTAAGTGTAAAAGCTAGTCAGTAATAAGCCTGAGCTAATGGCCAAGCTTAATATAAGCCTCTGTGTGTTTACTTGGGGGACACAAGTGGGAGAGAATTGTCCCAACCACCAGCTGCTCAGGACACAGGAAAACTTCCAGCTACAGTTGTCATATAGAGTACTAACTCTAGAAACAAGCTTTGAAGTGGTCCAGCCTCATATCCTGATCCATTTGGAATTTCTGATAAGCCTGCACTTTCCAATTACACTGAGACTGGACAACAGCTAGATATCCCAGGACTTGACCATTGTCTCAACTTCCTCAGGGTCCCTAGGCAGGATGCCTCCCTAAGACAACAGAAAGTTACTTTAAGAACATGAAGCCCACATTCCCAAGAGGTGGAGTGGGTGGGTTTCTTTTTTTTGTTGTTTGGTGGGTTATGGATGTTTAGCAGGGTTTGTTGCAAGTTGTTACTTATCATGGTCAGGGAAAAAACTAAACAAAGGAGACTAGATTCAGGGATATTTTCTGAAAAGAAAATAGGGAGATTATGGGAATGATAGGATAAAATGGTAGATGATTGAATCTACTTTTAAACTAAAAAAACAACTTTTAATCTCACATATTTTACATTGGTATGGATTTTTGTATATTGATACAAATTTAAGATTATTTTTGTGGTACTGTATGTTTTTACTCTTGTTTAAGGTATTGTACCTATGCAGCTGTTTTAAAAATGTAATGGAAATTTCTAGTTCTTTAAAGCTATTTTGGATTCTAAGAAATACACATTGGTGGCTAGTCATCTAGAACAATCAAATTTGTGGCCATGTTAGGTATGTTTTCAAGGTCGAACAGTGAAATATTTTGGATAGATATTCTTCAAACACTTCAGAGACCTACAGTATATGGCATTTAAGATGTTTTGACAACCTAAAGATTTACATGACAATGAGAGATATCTGTTCTTGGCAGCACCAGTTTATTTCAAAAAGCATGATGGGCATCAAAAAAAAAATCTCTATATGGTCTTTATTTTCAATGTGGCAAAATTAGCCACTGAGCAAGAAACTGCTTTTGCCTCAATTTCTGACAGTATGCTGTCCATGTTAGACAAGAAGGACACAAAATAAGGCAACTGCTAAATTTGGCTAAACAAGATAGGACAGTACTTCAAAATTCCTCCTTCACAGAAAAGTCTATCAGATTTTCAAAGTCTGTAAGGTGAAAATGGATTCCCCAATGTTCCAGAGGACCCTTGGGAGAGTGTCTAGGCAGCCAGCTGTCTTTTTCATTTCTATAATTTGGGAAGTTTTTTCCTCTGTCCTTTCTATTCACTCAGGTGATATTATGTCCTTCTTGTGTCTCTGATGAGGTTGAGGAATAGATAGTTATAGTTTTACAATTTTCCTTGCTACCAAACAAAATCCACAAAAGAGATGTATAATATGTAAGGCTGACAGTCATAAAAGTTTAAGTTGTTTAGATAAGAAAATATCTTAAGGTCTAAAAATATATTTTTAGGTTAGTAATACAAGTTATGATACCAAATGTTTTAGGTATAAAACTTTGGATTCACCAACATTGGATAGATAATGGAGTATTTTCTCTGAATTTGATAAATGCAAATGGACTGGATATTGTGAATGTAATTCTGACTTTTTTTTTGTTTTTTTTGTTTTGTTTTTTCGAGACAGGGTTTCTCTGTGTAGCTTTGCGTCTTTCCTGGAACTCTCTTGGTAGCACAGGCTGGCCTTGAATTCACAGAGATCCACCTGGCTCTGCCTCCCGAGTGCTGGGATTAAAGTTGTGCGCCACCACCGCCTGGCATAATTCTGACTTGATAATTGTTCTTATTGTATATAGTTTTACCACTTTAGAGTAAAAACCCCTCCTTTTATTTATATAAAAAGGAGTGTTGTGGGATATTTGTTTGGACCAACATTCCAGGATTTCTAATAAAGTTAAACTTTGCCTTTATTAGAGTCAGCGATTGCCTGACCAGAATAAGCCACAGATACATTGACGGACTAAGGAATTTGGATAGAGAGGTTCAGGGAGAGATAAAGAGAAGCTCAGAGAACTTTTGCAGGTTTTTTAAATCTGGGAAACATGGAGAGTAGGGTCAGCTGATCATTTCAACACTAGATTCAACCTGGATACATCCACTTAAGGCTGAACAAGCCCAGTTTCTGGAGGTGTTTCCCAGACAATGGTGTGATGTAAAAACATCTCAGAGGGGCCTCTGAGAAAATCCTGAGTGATAAGCACTGCCTATCAGTATGTATAAGAAACGCTGAACATTGCTACAGGCATGCTCTTACAGATGTGCCCAGAGGCTCGGTAATCCACCTCCTCTTTAGGTGACAATTAATACTAATCACCACATCTCTCGGGTCTGTCTTTGGTCCTGATATAAAGTTTAGGCTTTTTTTCCCCATTTTTATTTATTTACTTATTTATCTATTTATTTTTCTATTATCAGCTTGATACAGTACAAATTCTTATCCTAATAGTGAAATGTTTCATTGAGGCTTGCCCAGTAATTGAATAAAACCAAAACTTCTTATAAGCCACAGTCATCCTAGGGATGACCTTGATTAAACTCACTGAGAAGGGAATACCCACTTACTGTGAGCAGCACCATCCCCTGAGATGGGATCCTGGACTGTGTAAAAGGGAGAAAGTGAGCTGAGCATAAACATTCACTGCTTTCCACTTTCCAGTTGTGGATGCAATGTACCAGCTGCTTCAAGCCCTGCTGCCCCGACTTCTGACTTCCCGGCCATTATGAGTGTGTCCTCTCGAACAACAAGCTGAAATAAACCCTTTGTCCTCTGGAAAAAAAAATAATCCCAGCACTCAGGAGGCAGAAAGAGGCAGTTCTCTGTGAGTTCAAGGTCAGCCTGGTCTACAGAGTGAGATCCAGAACTACAGGGAGAAACCCTGTCTCGAAAAACCAAAAAAAAAAAAAAAAAAAAGAAGAAAGAAACACTCAAAACCAGAAAAGGAGTTTTCTTAGTAACTGATATTAAGACATTTCGAAGCAAATGAGGTTCCATCTCTAATTCACACATTTCTGTTCCCATATTTTCAGTTAATTTATGCTCTAAATATAAGTAAGGATTTATTGCTTATAATTCATATATACAATGTAACAAAACAGATATATATCCATGCTTAGAATAGCAAGGGCAGACTGTTTTCACTTTCTAAAAATCCTAGAAATTTTTATCAGTCAAACCTCAACAGTGAAAAGCTGCATGCACAACATTAGTCATTTAACACATATAAATTTTATCAACTTATTCCCACATATGAGTTAATTTATCCTCCTTTGGTATTTGGAAATTATGTGATAAATATACACTGTAGAGACTAGAGTCCTCAACTAAAATTTTATTGTAATTGGTTTTAGCTGGCTCATACCATGCTGGACTGTATTAATATATACTTTTCAGAGGATTATTCTGTAGCACAAGTCTCATTTTCATTATTTTTACTCACTCTTATGCACTGAGTTAATAATATTGAGTATACTCCAGGTAGGCTAACATTGCAGCATAAGTCCTAAATTATTAGTATTAGCTGGTTCATAGCATGCTGTGCTGTCTTGAGACATGCTCTACAGAGGATTACTCTATAGAACAAGTTATGTCACAGCTGGTTTACCCAGGCTCTAACACATTTCCTTATATCAAGGAATAGTCAATACAAGGCAATGATATAGCATGAGTCGTGTAGCAATTGGCTTTAGTTGACCCCCTCGCGTGCTACATTATATCACAGCAAGCATTGATTTAACACAGAAGAAATATAATGAAAAGTTCTTTTTATTATTATTTAAGTTCTACCCTTTGGTAGTTTGTTTGTAAGGAACTGTTTTTCACATTCTAAGAAATATTAAATGGCATCCATAAAGCTTTTAAAATTGATTCTGAATAGAAAAGCAATTTGTTCCATTCTATACATTAAATACTTGTGAATATTTCACATTTTGTATTTGATAATATTCATTTCTGACAAAACAGCACCCTGTCAAATGCCCTAGAGAAAATCAATATGAATAAAGGAGCATACACTCACTGTTGTTTCTAGACTCAATAGAAATTGGAAACATGTTTTAGAAAAACTTCCTAACAATTATTAAGGTATGTATATTTTGTATAGCTAATATATAACTATGTTGTTATCAAGTATTATATAGTATATAATTTCTAGCTGCAAATCTTTATATTACACTCTGAAACATAATTACAGCACCCATTTAAGCAAAAATATGGTTGAAAAGAAACTCTTTATTCCTAACTTCTCAATTCCGGACAAATACTTGACAATACCAGAATACTCCCATTAAGGTTTATTCTCTGGTTAGAATCTTTTAAAGAACTTATTTTAAGAGTTATCAATATACTTTTAAAAACAATATTTTATATGAATTCAGTAACATCTGATTACTTTTTTAAAAGACACTGTGTTGTATTTTGTCTTTGTGTGAACATAATTTAAAAAGGACTTTCTGAAATATTTTAAGCATATAATATAGTACTACATATTTTATATTGTGAATTATAGACATTAAGTAGTACAACTGATTTATAGAACTAATTCAGAATCCACAATTTAAAATTTATGCTCATGAAACATCTCCTAATTTTCCCCACCACTAACAGCCCACATTCCACTTTCTATTCTAAACTGACAAGATAGCTCATGTCAGTAATCCTATATGATATTTGTAAAAGGCTGGCTCAGACAATGCAACAGTGTTTTCATTTCACTCAAGTAGAAGTGGTAAGAGGCTTACTAATATTTCATTGTATTATATGCATATTCACATGATATTGTTTATATATTGTTGAAAATATTTGTGTGTTTCAATATCTTGGCTATTGGATAATACTGCATGGATAATAGGAGCATGACTGTCTCTTTGAGCTAATAATTTTGTTTTCTTTAGCTTTAACTTATAGATGTGAAATTGCTGGATAATTTTTCTTTTTTTAAGGGCCTAAATGTTGTTTGAGGCTACACCTTTTACATTACTATGAATGGTGTACAAAGATGACATTGTCTCTTCATATTCATTATTCCTTTCATTTAAAAATTATAGTTATCTGAAAACATGGGGAATGAGATCTGAACATGGATAACATTTTAGTTCTTTGTTAGCAATACACCCTTTTGTATGTCATCTTTAAATAAATATCTATTCAAGACTTTTGGCTACTTTAAATAAAATTAAACTTTTAAAGTGACTCAGATCCTTATTGAGGTGTTAGGTGCTTTTCTGTTACTGAGATAAAACACTTTTACCAAAATCAACTTAGGAAAAAAGAATTCATCTTGTATTGTGATTGCATGAAGACAAGTGCTCATTATGGTGGAGAGCATGGCAGCAAAGTTAGGGACAGGGAGCTGAGAGATCACATCGTTATGTGTAAACACAGCACACATCAGTGAGGGAACTGGACATGGGTGAGCCTACATATTCTCCAAGTCTTCTCCCAGTAATGTATTTCCCTGAGCAATATCATGTCCCATAAATATCCTCAAACATCTCTACCTACTTTGTACAAATTTTCAAATGTTCGGTCCTGTGGGAACATTTCTAATTTAAACCAACATAATGAGTTTCACTACTCTCTCTATATATTCAAACACATCAAATTATAACATAAAATATGTGAAAGTTGTTGTTCATCAATTAAACATGGTGAGAAAGAAGAATTTATCAATGCATTTCTTTGATAAGTGGTGATGAAGTAACTTTTTCTCCTTTACTATACCTGCTAAATGATAATTAAATGGAAGACACACTTCATTACTTTGAAAGATTTTTTTTTAAATGCTGCGTAAAGATAAAGCAAAACTTGAAGACAGTTGTCAGATATCCTTGTCATGCTAGAACTCAGTATATTCTTTTTTTTCTGTAAAATATTCACAAAATTTCAGGATATATATGTGAGTAAGACAGATAACCTGTTCATGAGTAACACATGAAGTATTTTACAGAGCCTCAAAGTGATTACAGGATGTGATTGTCCTTGGAAAATGTGTTACAGTCATACACTTTCACTGTGGACTTCAGAATATTAAGGACACTTCTAAACTAATATGTTCATCAACTGGAAGGAGAATAGAGTACATGAGAAATTTAAAATAGGAAGTCAGTTATCAAATGTTATAAATCTACAGAAACAATTCAATTCTCACTAGTCTTTTATTCTGTAATATGGTAATCATAGCACAGAGAGGCCAACTATTTTTCCACAGATAGTTAAATAAATAGCAACAGTAACAGGAAACATACCAGTCATGCCCATTTGAGCATTCTTGGCTTTAATGTTTCCAAATTCATATAGATACAATTAAATTCATCATGTACAAAGTAATTCATACCATCTTAGGACCAGTAAGAAGAAACAAATGCACTTGAGAAAAATTCTGTTCAGATTATACTGAGGAAGGTTCATAGTTAATCAGTGTCTGATTACCTATTTTTATATTATATTCCAAACTCAGATTGTTTTCTGTGTACTTACTTTGTGTCAGGCAACAACTCAGTAGTTATTGGAGGGTAGCTATAATCCAGTCATTGCTTCAGTCATGTAAGATATATTATATAGTCACCAATAGTGATATTAAGAAATATGAGAAATTGTGAAAGTTCAAGAAAAAATACTAGAGTTTGGGAACTCATTCAACCGGGTTTTAATTTTTTTCAAATGCATACTTTATTGGAAAATATTAGATTTATTTTCAGTTGTAAGAAAAGTATATTAAGAAATTTTTAAGTAAGATAGCAGACTAGAAGCCATATCCATCGGTGCCTAGGCAAACTGTCATCAGAGGAGCACCATCCCACAACAGATGGGAGTATATACAGAAACCCGCAACCAAACATTAGGTGGAGCCAGATGAACCTGGGAGAAGATGAGGAAGAGGGATTGTGGGTGCTAGAGATGTCTAGGACATCAGGAGAACACAGAATCAACTAAGCCAGGCTGATAGAGTCTCACAGAAACTGACTGAAATGAAAAACACTGACCCTATATGGGTCTGAGTTAGGTCCTCTGCATTTACATAATGGTTGTATAGCTTGGTGTTTCTTGTAGGACTCCTAACAATGGGAGTGGGGGATGTCTCTGACTCTTGCCTGTGCTTGGGATCCTTTTCCTTCTACTGGGTTACCATGTCCAGCCAAGATATGAGAGTTTGAGCCTAGTCTTACTGTATCTTGTTAGGTCATATTTGGTGGATATTCCTGGGAGGCCTGCTCTTTTCTAAAGGGAAACAGAGGAACAGTGGAACTGAGGCAAAGGAGAGGTCAGGGAGGGCAGGGAAGAGTGAAGAGAGGGGAAACAGTGTCAGGTTGTAATGTATGAGAGAAGAATGAATGTTAAAAAGATCCTCCCCCCCCCACCAAAGAAAACACCACAGGTCCTACTCCTGTGAGAGTAAACTATTAAACGCAGAACAAACAAATAAAAATGAAGGCTAGGTGGGATCTTCAAAAAGAAAGATCTTTTTGATCTACCCAACAGCTGTAGCTGAAGTTCTCCTGGTCCTGCCCGATTCCCGCAGCCCTGTGGCTGCTTGGACCCAAGTAAACACACAGAGGCTTATATTAATTAAAACTGCTCTGCAATTATCTCAGGCTAACTATTGACGAGCTCTTACACTTAAATTAACCCATAATTCTTATTTATGTTTAGCCATGTGGCTTGGTACTTTTTCTCAGTTCTGCCTTCACATCTTGCTTCCTCTGGCTTGGGACTCCTGACTCTTCCCAGCATTCTCTTCCCTACTTGCCCCATCTATACTTCCTGCCTGGCTACTGGCCAATCAGCATTTTATTTAGTAACCAATCAGAGCAACACATTCACAGCATATTGAGTGATATCCACAGCAAACAGTAATATGTTTACCCCACTGAGAGTCAGAGGCTTTGGAGAACAGCTTTGTTTTAGGTTACAACCTTTCCACTTGTCAGACATATAAGACTTCTATGACTGGTCATTACCTGATTCCTAAGGGTTCCAAATATTTTCTTGATGTATTGAGCACCCCAATAAAATTATCTGGGGGTCAGAGAACAGAACAGCCACTATATTAAACATAGAGGTTATATGTACAGATGGGATAATGAATTAATCTTTCTAGATAATTCCCAACAGGGAAAGAAAATGCTGTCTTGTTTGGTAACATGACTGATATCTGTTTCATTAACATCTACCTTGGAATGTGATGATTATTGACAGCTTTTAATCCTAGCATTCCAGAGGCAGAGATCCATTCGGATCTCTGTGAGCTCAAGGCCACACTGGAAACAGCCAATAATGGTGACACACACCTTTAATCCCAGAAAGTGATGGCAGGAAGGAGGAAGGTATATAAGGCATGAGGACCAGGAACTAGGGCTTTTAAACTTTTAGGCTTTTTAGCAGCAGTTCAGCTGAGATCCATTCAGATGAAGACTCAGGCTTTCAGTCTGAGGAAACAAGATCAGCTGAGAAGTTGGCAAGGTGAGGTTGGATGTGGCTTGTTCCCTGAACTTCAGCGTTCACCCCAATACCTGGCCCTGAGTTTTTTTTATTAGTAAGACCAGTTAAGATTTGTGTTACATTTTCTTTTCTTCTCTTGTTGTTAGCTCTTTGTATTTGCTTAATATATAATTTCTTGATTTGAGTTGGAATCAGTAGGGAAGGGGGAGAAATAAGTCTCCTCTGGGCAAGAGACCAGCTCTTTGTTAAAGTATAAGTCACCATGGTGTCTCTTCTTCAAACAGGCTTGATATTACCAGGGAAAGCAAATTGGTGCTTGTGAAGCAACGGGGGAAAGTAGCAATAGAGTTAGACCTATTGGGACAAGAAATGCTGCATCCGTTTGACTATTCCATGCCTTTGAATGATGAGAAGACATACATAGATCATAAAATGAAGCTGTCAATAATCATCACATTCCAAGTTAGATGTTAATGAAACAGATATCAGTCATGTTAAAAAACAAGACAGCATTTTCTTTCCCTGTTGGGAATTATCTAGAAAGATTAATTCATTATCCCATCTGTACATATAAGAAAATACAAACCTTTTGAAGCTAAAAAAAATTCTGTTAAATTAACTATATCCTGAGAACAAAACAAATCTTCACAAATTCAAAAAGTTTAAAGTAACTCCTCATATCCAATATGAATACAATATAATAGCATGTAAAATTCTCAGCAAACAAATCTTTAACAACTACACAAACTCAAAGTTTAAAAACTCATTACTGTAGGCTGAATGGATTCAAGAAGAAATCATATATTTCATATTATATATTATATATATATATTTGTGTAATGTAAATTTGAACCAGTTGTCACTGATTGGTACTTGGCTAAACCTGAATGATTCTAGAATGAATGCAGCAGAAACATTTTCTTCTAAATAGCTTTACTATTTCTCTTTTCAGAGTAATGGTAATATTTTGTTATACACATGATTAACTGAGTACAATATATTCTGTGCATTGCCTTCAATTATCAACATATTCTTGCTAAAGTATGTCTTAAATTAATCTGTAAACTTTTAAGTACTTTTCAATTGTACTGAAAATTGATTCTCAAAATATTTTTATTTCTGTGAAATAGTGACCAGTATTTTATATGTTACAGAATATTTTTAATATTGTTGAATGTATTACATATGTATACCACACAAATTGAGGACCTTGTTTATGGTAACGTTAGCTTTTAAATATAATTCATAGTTGTGTTACTAGCACTTCTCAATGAATTAACACATTTCAACTTATTTTTGGTATAATAATATTTCTGTAGAAGTTTTCTTTAAAAGTTGATATTTGAGGAAACTGCATTTGGGATATAAAGGATGAGAAAAGAGTGAGGGTTTTTTTTATTTGTTTTATTTTTTTTTAATCTCTACTCAGTGTTTTGACCATTCATAGGAATCATTGTAGGCTAGGATGTACATGTATCATACTGAACCAAAATCATGGTATGTAGTAGAATCTGCATCTTACTGCTAAGATCTGAATCTGGAAAAAACAGTCAGTTATCTAAATTTCTTTTTCTGAATGAGTGAAATATGGATGAATACTTTTTATTTTTACTTGTTTTTAAATATTCAGTTAGTTTAAAAAGTTAATAGCCCTTCAACTCCAATCTGTGCTGTACATAATACATCTCTCTGTGGGACATTCATCAGGGTGCACAACTTTCCACATGCCACAACTCAAAAGAAAACAGACTCCCTGCTCATAAGCCACCAACTGTCAATAGCTCTTTAGTTAGATGTCAGTATCTTAGAATCTCCCAGCTCCATCTTAGATTTTTTAATTCTCTTGATCTTTTGCAGGTGTCATGCAGGCAAACACAGCTGCAGGGAGCTCATGAGTGCGAAGTCTTGTCAAGTCTAGAAAGATGCTGTCTTGCTCTGGTCCTTTCTGGTCTTTGGTACTTAAAATCTTTCTATCCCTTATTCCAAAGTGGTTCTTGATCCTTGGGTGTAATATCGATTTCCCACTTATGGCTGAGAATTCCCTCATTCCCTAGACTTTCACTAATTTTAAGTTTCTGCATTAACAACTGTCCACTGCCCAAAGAAACAATTATGATGAGTTCTGAAAGTTACACAAACCTCTGCATAGATAGAGAGATGCAAATTTAGAAGGCATTTCAATACTATAATATTTGACAATGGTAACAGTTCCACCAAAACCATGAGTTCTTGTTCATATTTGTAGTACAAGACCTGTGTTTTCTTCCAAGGAGCAGGTATTGAATCTGATGAGGAAGTGTTTAGTTCCCCTACTATTTTTGTCACTATTGCACCCTTGGATTTTTACCAAGCTAGTCATTAATAGAGAACACAGTGTTCAAAACTGGTTTAGATTATAGATAACTCCCCCTCCCCTGTGGACTGTGACCCCTTTGGGGGTCGAATGACTCCTTCACAGGGGTCACATATCATGTGCACTGCTATCAGATATTAACATTACAATTCATAAAGGAGCAAAATTGGAGTTATGAAGTAGCAAGAAAAATAATTGTATGGTTTGGTGTCACAATAACATGGGGAATTTTATTAAAGGGTTGTGAAGGCTGAGAACCATTGCTGAAGTATAATTAAAACTGACTAGCATGACAAGATTTATGTTCATATGATACAACTTGTTTTTTCTGGACCTCTGTTACCAATGTGTGCAGTATATTCAGTGATGGAGTCTTAACCATCAAGTCTTGGTGGGGAATCAACAGCAAAAACTACAAGTTGTATTGTTTTGGCAAGTCCAGAAACACTTCTAACAATTTGAGGAGAGATATCCCACACCAGGCACAAGTGTTTAATTATGCAAATTATTTTTTCTGGGATGAGCATTACCCTCTGTTTAGGGTAAATCCAATGAAAGTTTTTTGTATGATTACACACACACACACACACACACACACACACACACACACACACACACTCGTATAAAATAGTAGGTTTCCACGTGGGGTTTTCAAGCATCCTTAGTGTTAGATATTCCTTTCCCAACCC
>CABHPQ010143866.1:0-13026 GCA_902168405.1 Peromyscus aztecus
CTAGAAACCCAGCAGCAGGAAGGTAGAGGCAAGAGGGTCAGGAGTTCAAAGTCACCCTTGGTTACACAGTGAGTTACCAGCCTGGTCTCCATGAAGTCCCATTACAAAGAGACAAAAAGACTGCCTAAACTTGATGAAGGCCTGGTTTGTTCTGACAGGCTCACCAGAGCAGGCATTCCGGCTGCTTTGTGGGCTTGCAAAGCGGTTCACAACGCAGGTTCACTGCTTTAAGCCACTCAGCAGGTACTGGTGCCAGATGAGTCAGCCTCAGCCTCCATGTTGGCTTCACCGGCTACTTCAGATGTCAGAGTGCTCCCAGAAGCCACCAGGAAGTACAGATCAAATCACAGCATGTGCCACCCCCAGGAACAGCTGGAATGCAATCCGTGAGTGACAGGCACTGGAGAGCCACCCCAGGAACAGCTGGAATGCAATCCGTGAGTGACAGGCACTGGAGAGCCACCCCAGGAACAGCTGGAATGCAATCCGTGAGTGACAGGTGTAGAGGACACCCAGAAGTCAGGAGCTTCACCCACTGCTGCCGTAGAAATGTGATGAGGTCAGGTCATTCCAGAAGACAGGCTAAGCATAAAGCTCCTTCGAGGCGGTGTGTTCAAGGCCAGCCTGGGCTACACAAAAAGACCGTATCTCAACAAAACAAAGCAAAAATGTAAAAGCCTTGGAACCCAGCAACTCCTCTCCTTGGTCAGGATAACTCGAACAAGTCCACACTAAAACCTATACAGGCATGTCCACAGCAGCCTCGCTCATGACGAAACAGCCAGGTGTTCCGCGGCAGGAGAGGAGACTACAGCCAGGGCCCTCCACAGGAGGGGAAGCGTAGGGCAACCGTGACTTACTCACACACCAGACCATGACTCGGCCCTAAGAAGCAAAGTGGCACCAACACACACAGCGACATGGATGAAACCATGACATCAGGGTCTGGGGACACGGCTCAGTGCACAGAGGGTTCACCTTGCATACACAAGGCCCAGGGTTCCAAGCCCAGTACCCCATAAACCAGGCATGGTGGCACATGCCTGTCATCCCAGCACCTGAGACAGGGAAGCAGGGGGATCAGATGCTGAAATCATCCTTGGCTTGAGAGCAAGCTAGAAGCCAGCCTGACCTATATGAGATCCTGTCTCATTTAAAAAAAAAAAAAAAAAAAAAGCCAAGAGCACAACACGAAGCCCGAGAAGCCAAATGTCATCTCACACCATTTACACAAAATGTCCAGAACAGAAAAATCTATAGAAATAGAAAGATCAGAGCTGCCAGGGACTGAGGGAGCCTGGAAAGGGGATGAAGGCTAAGAAGGAGTGTTTCTTTGGGGGTTGATAAAAATGTTCCCAAACTGAGTAGAATGATAGTTGCACACTGTTGTGAATAAATTAAAAATCTCCAAAATACCAGATAGGTGAATTGCTTATGTGAATTATACATTGTCCTACTCAGGGTTACTATTGCTGTGATGAAACGCCAAGATTTGACAAGCTGGAGAGGAAAGGGTTTACTTGGCTTACACTTCCATATCTCAGTACATCATCAAAAGAAGTCCTGACAGGAACTCAAAGCAGGGCAGGAACCTGGAGGCAGCAGCTGATGCAGAGGCCATGGAGAAGTGCTGATTACTGGCTTGCTTCCCATGGCTTGCTGAGCCTGCTTTCTTATAGAATCCAGGACCACCAGCCCAGGGATGGCACCACCCACCGTGGGCTGGGCCTTCCCCCATTAATCACTAATTAAGAAAATGTCTTACACCTGGGCCTTATGGAGGCATTTCCTCAATTGAGGTTCCCTCCTTTCAGATAACTCTAGTCTGTGTCAAACTGACATAAAGCTAGTTAGGACACACCTCAATGAGACTGTTATTCAAAAATACTATCTCAGAGGCTGGAGAGATGGCTTGGTGAGCAAGAGTGCTTGCTGCTCTTCCAGAAGATCCAAGTTCAGTTCCCAGCACCCACATTAAGCAGCTCACAACCACCTGTAACTCTAGTTCCAGGAGATCTGATACCCTCTTCCGGCCTCTGTGGGCTCTGCACTCATGTGGTGTATACACACACCCTAAACATTTTTTTAATTAAAGAAAAAAAGGTGAAAGGAAAGAACTGACTTCCAAAAGCTGTCCTCTGCCCACCACACACTCACTGTAGTGTGCATGCAACCCCATTCTCACACACACACACACACACACACACACACACACACACACACCAGTAATAACAAACTAAATTAGTAATAATAAACTAAAATTTTTAAGTGAAAAAAGTAGACAGCTGCTAAGAAATAATGCTTGCAGTTAACCTCTGACCTCCATATGCACATGCACACACATGCATGAACACACACATGCATACATATGAGCATAAATGCACAGTCACAAAAAAAACTGAAGGAAAGAAAATGTCCTCTCACAAAACACAAAGGTTGTCTAGTTAACACTCAAGCATCTAATCCTTCCCTGGCCAAACACACAACTTGAGGCATCAGGGTGGAATCTAGAAGCCTATCCCATCACTGTTCCCTGAGAGGACTGAGCAGACGCCCTAACAGGCTGCTCAGTCTTCTCTCAAGAGATCGGGCCTCAATTTCAGTTTTCTGAGACTAAACAAGCATTTTCTGAGAGAGCCTCAAACAAAGGACAATCAATCTTCAACACCCCTGACAGCAAGGACAAGGAGGCCTGGTACACACAATGGTCTTTGTGGGACTTCTCCAGGACCCTAACATACCCACCAAGGCTCCATTCAGAATGAACACCACCCTCCAGCACTAAGGAAATGCTTTTTTTTCAGAGATTATCTAACATAGTAGGGTAGATACCAAATATCTGCAGACAGCTCAGTCAGTAAAGTGCCCACTGCACCAATATGAAAACCTAAATTCAATCTACATAAAAAGCCAGGCATGGTGGAGCACTCTCGTAATCCCAGACTGGGGAGGCAAAGACAGGAGGATCCCTTGGACTCACTGGCCAGCCTGCCTGCCAAGGCATCTGCCCAGGCCAAAGAGAGACCGTGCCTCAAAAACAGTAAGGTGAGCAGTACAAGGAATGACATCCAAGGTAGACTCTTGCCTACATGCACACAACACACACACAATATAAATAACACACACACACACACACACACACACACACACACACACACACACACACGATTGTGGATTTCATGGCACCTAGGACTGGGATGGAGAGGGTCGAGCAAAGGCTTCTTGAGAGCCAGGGAAAGTAGACGGTGACTACACACAGACCATTTCTGTTGGGCTCTTTTTCTGCACACATCTGAGATCTCCCCACAACTCTTAATGTATCTAATGCAGCTGTCCCCTCCATGGCCCAGAGCTCTCATGGGTGCTAAGTAAGCCCTGAGTGCCCTGCCTCCTGGGACGGGAAGCACCTGCTCCATCCAGGTACTGCACAGCGGACTCCTGCAGGAGATGAAGTGGAGACAGGAGGATGAAGCAGACAGCCAAGGAGAATGGGAGACAGCTGCTGCAACCGCAGCCCCCGCCCCCATCACATGCCCACTTGTGTTGTGAAACAGTTTCCTCCAAAACATTCCATCCTGCCGGGAAGCTCCTTACGCGGGAAGGTAAACAACTCACAATGCCTTCAGGAAGTCCCTGAAACCCACCAGATGCACTAGGATCCTCCCTGCCAGAGTGAGTAATAAAGGCTCAGAGTCCCTCTGAGACTAGCACAACAGAGCTGCTCTGAAGACTCAGACGAGCCCAGCTGCAAGGAAGACTCTGAGACCAGACCAGCTGCCTGCAAGAAGTGGAAATCACCCAAGCTGGCTGGAAGTTTAGAACTGAGGCACCTAGAGAGGGCACAGTGAGCTCCAGGTTCCCAGCTTTTGTGGACTGTCACCATGCTGGGTGGGTATTGGTGATGCAGCTGTCTTTGAGTCATTTCTGCTCCTTAAGTCACCCCAATAAAGCCACTGGTCCACCAAGTTGGATTTTGGTGGTCTACTGTGGGATCCCTATCTGGGAGTGAGTACACCCGTGTGTTGTGTCTCCAGGGAAAGTTTTGTTACATACACCACTCTCTGAGACCTGACAAGACTGAACTGCACCTTTGGTCAGGCTGAGGGGACTCTGGCCAACTCGGCTGTGGCAAACATGGCTCTGGTGGGCCTTGTCCTTCTCCCCATCCCTCTGTCTTGCTAAAAACCGTTAGATTACACTCCTAAAGTAGCCACCAAGTTCTGTTCCCTTAGTTGGCCACTTCCTCCTCCTGAGGCTGACCACCAAGGTCCAGCTGTCCAAGTATTGAAGTCCACAGTCCAAAGCCCCCTTGTGGCCCCCCTAATTAACATGCCCAATCAAAATTAAACACCTCATCCTAACACGGGGTTTCTCCTTTTACCTTTCTAAACTGCCATTTGCTTATGGGCCCTTTGTGTGCCCTGCCCCCTTGGACAAATACCCCTCTCTCCCCTTGTCCCTTCTCCCTCGTCCTCTGTCTCCTGTCTTTGTCTCTTACTCCCTGCCCTTTGTCCCTCTGGAGCAAATAAATCTCCTTTGTGCTGAGAACTTGGTCTTGAGCTGATACTGGTCCCTCACCGGCTGCATGCTGGTCCTGCCGTCCTCTTCCTGGGCAGGAGACCACACCCCACACCTGGCCGAGACTGCCACCTGCAGCTCCCTACTTTTCAGGTGGGCACAGATGTCTCTGGGAGGCTTTGTCACCCCAGTAACAGCAGCGCAGTGAGTCCCAACCCAGTCACCATAGCTCTACTTAGTCAACCTGACCCCAGGCCATAGAGGGGGAGGTCCTCCTCGCCCCTGACTGAGTCGGTAAACAGGGCCTTTCTCTTTAGGGTGTCTCACATTTTGACTTTTTTTTTCTTCAAGATTTATTTATTATGAATACAGTGTTCTGCCTGCATGTCAGAAGAGGGCACCAGATTGCATTATAGATGGTTGTGAGCCTCCATGTGGTTGCTGGGAATTGAACTCAGGACCTCTGAAAGAGCAGCCAGTGCTCTTAACCTCTGAGCCATCTCTCCAGTCACACTTTGACTTTCAACAGGACATTACTATCTACAAAAATCAAGTTACAAAAAATAAAAAGTACAACAGAAAAAACAAAATTCTGGGCCAAGATGCTCAGTGGACAAAGGTGTTTGCTGCCAAGCCTGTGTGTTCAATCCCCAGGACCCACAGGGTAGAATAGAGAGCCGACTCCTAAGGTTGTCCCCTGACCTCTACTCATGTGCTGTGACACACGTGTAATGTTGTGATTTACGTCGGGCTATTTTCATACCCTCTGCTGCATGTGCCCACAGGCTGTGGGTTGGACACCCCTGTGTCCCTCCTCACGTCCCTCTTGAAGCCACTGTGGGAGAATAAATAGCTCTCTGTAAAACACCAAAAGCAAGTCCACCCTCAACAGTGGCTTCGAGGGGACCTGTCTGTGGGACTGGGAGTCCTGGGAGCACCTGGCAGAGCCCTCCAACATGCAGACAGCCCAGAGCGGCTGTGCAGGGGTGACTAGACAAGCTGGAGGGACGAAAAACCAACCGATGCTTGAGGAGAAGGGGCGGGGGGTATACAGAGTCCCATAGAGGGAAGCAAAACATTCATAAATCCAAGGACCGTGGAAGTGTCCCCCAAAGACTCCATGATCTCAGTCATAACCTAACACCCCCTCAAATGTTCAAAGTCATAAAATACAACACATACAGCTGAGTACAGAACCCTGTCTATGTACCCGACCCTGCAATGAAATGACTGGTTGGTGACACAGACTTACGGCTATGTGGCCTTTTTAACTAGGAATACAGCATGGGGGTGGGGGCGTGGGTTAGAGAGGTGGCTCAGTGGTTAAGAACATGCACACTGCTCTTGCAGAGGACCAGAGTTCTGTTCCCAGCACCCACATCAAGCGGTCAGAACTTGTCTGTAACTCTGGCTCCAGGGAGATTGGACAGCTCTGGACTTGGGGACACCTTCATTCACACACACAAAACCACACATAGACACACAATTTAAAATGATAAAAAAAATATTTAAAAAATAAGAACACGACATCAAAGGAGTGGAGAGGTGGTGCAGCAGTTAAGGGTGCACACTGTTCTTGCAGAGGACCCCAGTTGTGGGGCTCATTCCAACTCCAGGGGATCTGGTGCCGCCTTCTAGGTCCCAAGGGCACTGCACACACATGAGGCACAGACATTCATACACACAGGACACTGTTGTCACACCACATCTCCCCTGAAACTCTGGGTTTCTCTTTCACATTCATGTCTGAGCAGCCACAGGCTACCTAACACCATGTGTGTGTGTGTGGTGTGTGTGTGTGTGTGTGTGTGTGTGTGTGTGTGTGTGTGTGTGGTGTGTGTGCTGTGTGTGCGCGCGCGCGTGTGTTTGTACATGCAAGACTTAGTGTACACGTGGTCCACAGATATGGCCGTATTGATCTTGTGTCCCCACCTCAGTTCCCTGGAACCTGGCTGCCCCACTCACCTCACCTTGGCCTCCTCATAAGGAAGCGTGCTCAAGCTCTCTGCCCATCAGGCGCCCTTCTTCCTTCTCTGGAAATGTGTTCCTGTCTCAGACGCAAGGCTTGGGGACAGGCCTCTCCTTGACTGACCCACCCACGGGTCCCTCCCCTCATCTTTCACCAGGTGTATTCAGCTTTGGTGTCCCCCTGCCCACAGAAAGCTAGTCTGTTCCCGAGGTGGCTCTCTGCAAAGCACTGTAGCCCGGATACTGAGGACTCCCACTGCCCTGCCCTCAGTTCTCCCTTCCCAGGAGCCCTTCTGGCCATCACACTCCACCTAATCCGGGCACTAAGGCTGTGTCCTTGCGTCTGTGCAGCTGGGGACCCTGACGTACTAGAAGAATGGCCCGCAGGGCCAGCTGGCCCAGCCATTCTATCTGGCAGGCCAGCTGTGCCTGGACACAGGCCACTGACCCTGGGCAGCCTCCTCCTCCATTCCCAAGGCTGCTGCAAAGACGGCATGGCAGGTCTCCATGGTGGCTGGAGGCCTCTGCCGTGTCTCCATACAGTGTGCACTAAAACACTGGTTTTCCAGTACTAGCCCACACTTCCAGTTCCTCCTTCTTCCCACCTCAGGTCACCCGTGGCTCAAGCCTGGCCTACCACATCATCTGCTATGGTCTCCAGTCCCTGACCTCTGTCTGCACTGATGGAAGGTTCTTCTTGGCTCTCTGGACCTTGGGAGCCAGCCAGCCTCGTCCCTGATCAGACCTCTACAACCCGTGCACATGACCAGGTGTTACAGGCCCCCCTTCAAGGCCAAACCTGCAGACTGGACATCAGCCCACCTTCTCTGGAGCTGCACCCTCTCTATCTGCCTCAGTGGGGCATGCACGGACCACACCTGTCTTAACTGCCTTCCCCACCTGTGTTTCATTTCATTCACCTAGGCAACACAACCCCCAGAGGATGTCAGCCCATCAGTGCCCCCTCAACCCACACCCTCCCTTGCCTGGGCACAGACCCAGCCTTCCACGGCTCCCCCCAATTCTCCAGGTTCTACCGCCACTCACAGAGATGTCCCAAGTGCCCTGCGAAGCTCTGCTTTGTATGTCTCCCCCGGGGGCTGGCCCGTGTGGGGCTCCTCTGATCCATCACAGCCCAGGGTGGAGAGGTAGTGTCCCTGGACACAAGGTCTACTACACATAGGACCACAGGGAAGTAACCGCACCGCAGGGCATGCACCTGTGTCCCAAGTTCAAAGACGGCCACAAGAACATATACTGGAAAGGAAAGCGTAAAGAGAAAAACATATAGATGGGAGGAAAGAGGGCTTGGACTTCCCCCTCTGCCATTCACTGTTCCTTCCAAGTTGTTCAGCAAGAACAACTTGTATCTACACCAGGCTGGCCTTGAACTCGTGGCTGTCCTCACACTGGGGGTTACAGTATACGCAACCACACCTACCTACTGTTAGCCTTTGGACTAGAATTCTAAACCAGGGAGAAAAACTTACCCGGGACACACCCTCTAGGTAAACACACTGACTGCCCCACCCCAGAAGCAGGTCTGGCCAGGCACAAAGGAAAGGCCCCTCCGGGATTGTTCCTAACACAAGGTGGCTTCTTGCCCTGTGTCCTCAAACTGGCTCAGGGCAAAACTGCAGGTGGCTGCTGCGGCAGGAACCTCCCAGGTGCCAGGAAGATGTCTAGTGAGGCATGCACCATGCCAGAGGCAAAAAATCCTGACGGTGTAGGGCTGGGTTGTGGTATCTGGTGTCTGAGAAGTGGGTGTGGAGCCTGGGCTCTTGCCCCTGCCCTAAGTGACAGTGTTAGTGTGGTGACTGCCCACTCCCACCTGCCAACCTCCTTGCCTGGGAACGTGCAGGTGCCCCCACACTCAGGCCCTACACCATTCATATCCCAGCCCCACTGCTGGGGAGGGACTCCAAGGAGAGCTGCAGCAGAGCACTAAGCCCCTTACTGTAATCCGCTCCTGGCACACAGAATGCAGAACAGGATGCCTGCACTGAAAACCACCAACCTCACATGTCAGGTCTGCTGTGTGTCTGTCCCCAAGCCTGTAATTCTGTACCTCCACCTGCACTCGACTCAATGGTTCCAACTTTTACCCACTGCTGATTGCTCTTGGTGTGTGCATGTGTGCGTGCGTGCGTGCCTGTGTGTGTGTGTGTGTGTGTGCCATAGATCGACCTCGGGTGGTGTGTGTGTGCCAGCCATAGATGGACCTCCGGTTTTGTTCCTCAGGGGCCATGTACATTGTTTTCTCTCACTGACCTGGGGCTCACTAATTAGGCCAGGCTGGCTGGTGGCAAACTCCTGTGTCTACCTCTCCAAAGCTGGGATTACAAGCATACACTGCCATGCCTGACCTTTCTCGGGTCCTTATGCTTGCAAGGCAAGCATTTTACTGACTGACCCATCTCTTCAAGCCCTCTTGGGTCATTCCTGTTCTCACCTTTCATCACACTTAGCTAAATACACCCCTCCATCGGGGCCCGGTTTTGACCAGCTACTGACTTCACATTCCCAAATCATAGTGATGTCTTAAGACACACTTAGTCACTCAACTGTGCGTTCTGGTGGAGGGCTTCCCCTTCCAAGCTGTGTTTAATCATCCCCCAATAAGTTGAAAGCTTTTCGAAGACACCAATCTTACTATGCTCTTGATTGAATCCTGAGGACCCTGTGGACTGCATCTCACTTGCCACTGACAAAACTGTCTTCATTTTTAAAGTTTTATTTATTATTATGTGAGTGTGTGTGTGTGTGTGTGTGTGTGTGTGCATGATGGGTGTGTGTGTGCGCACATGCTACTGAGCATGTGTGGAGGCCAGAGGACAACTTTGTGGAGCTGCTTCTCTACTCCTATGTGTACATGGGATCTGGGGGCTGATCTCAGAGGCATGCATAGAAAACATTCTACCCACTGAGGCATCTTGCTGACTTAAGACTGTCTTCATTTTAATAACGAGGCTTGGTGTCGAGCCCCAGTCCTTCACTACATAAATGGCTCTGTGCTTTGTTGATAGGATGTGCCCACTGGGCTCACTTTCTCCACAGCCAACCCCTCTACATCAAAAACATTTCACCTCTGAGGTCAGCCCGTGAGCCCTAACACTGGCCATGCCACCAAGCTGCCACCCCTGAGAGACAACCAACTTCCCTTCCCAGACCAGGCCCTCTTAGCATCCCCCGCTCTCCCTGTAGTTCCCTGCCGCCGGCCGCGGAGCTCAGGCAGGCAGCCAGCTAGGAAAGGAGGGGAAAGTTCAAGAGGCCCAGCACACCGCCAGAAACTGGCACATGCCAGAGAAACTACAATGTGGAAATCGTGTCCATCATATAAATCAAACAGTCAGACTTGCCCAGGGATGACAGGCTTCCGAGCAACGGAATTATGCAGATAGGTTCCGTGTTCCAGGGAGTATTTCAACACGCTCCTCCGCAGTACAACACAGATGGGGAGTCAGATAGGCTGGTAGACAGGTAGAGGAAAACAGGCAGAGCGGTGACTCACGGCACACCAGCAGAGATCGCAGGCTCGTTTCCTGTTTTCCATGGCAAAGAAAATGTGGGATACCCATTCGCCTACCTACCTGGCACACACCAAACAATGCCTATTGTGTGTGTGTGTTCATGTGTGTGAATACACGTGTCCAAATTGGTGTCTATCACTCTCTGCCTTATTGTTTGAGACAGGGTCTCTCACTGAACCCAGAGATCACCAATTTGGCTAGGCTGGCTAGCCAGTGGGCCCCAGGGATCTTCCTGTCTCTGCCTCTCAAGTGTTCGGATTACAGATGTGTACCACTGCTCCTGGTTTTTTAGGTGGCTGCTGGGGATCCAGACTCAGGTCCTCACGCTTGCACAGCAGGTCCTTTACTGACTGAGCCGTATCCTCGGCCCCTGCCTTTTTCTTTTCTTTTTTTTGACAGGGCCTGTGTAGCCCTGCCCGGCCTGGAACTCACAAAGATCAACTTTCCTCTGCCTACCAAGTAGGATCAAAGGCATGGGCCATCACACCAGGCCCCCTGCCGTAATTTTCTTATCAATTTGTTTTACCTCTATCCACTCATTAAATTCTCACTACAACTCTAAGAAAGGAACCCATGACTGTCCCCACTCACTACCGAGGAAAACAAGACTTAGACATCCGAAGCTTGCTTAAGGCCACAGCCAGCCAACAGCAGAGCAGGAATCAGGTCTAGGCCCAGTGCCAACGGGCATGTCCTTACTTACCAAAGTGCAGTGGTGGCTGTGACAGCAGAGGCCAGCCTAAGATTCCTGTAGTTGCAACACATGTTGGCTTAGGTCACTGCTGTACCCAAAATAATAGGTGGCAGCCAGCAGGGAAATTCAATTATTACAAATGGGCCAGGGCTAGCTCTATCAGTGTGGCCTAGCTGCCCACCAGAATTGCATAATTCACGGTGCACAAGAGCAAGCTCTGCCTCCAGCTCTAATCCCTCACCAGCTGTCCATCTTGCCTATCAGTAAACAACTGCTGGAAATCCTTAGAGAAAGCGTCACCCACAGGAAGAGGCAGCTTAGCAGGATTCCAGGTAGGGCATCTAGGAACATGGCAGCATCCCTCACCAGGCTGATGAGCGCTGGGCCCTGCCCCTGGACAGACCCCAAAGATGCTGCCAGTGGGGTCTCTTACCACCCGTAACTCCTAGGAATGCTTTGCTCTGCTAAACAGAAATGGCACCAACTTGGAGAGGCTGAGCTTGGTGGTGCACGTCTTTAATCCCAGCACTCGCAAGGCAGTGGCAGGCGGATCTCTGTGAGTTTGAGGCCAGCCTGATCTACAGAGCGAGTCCTAGGCCAGCCAGAGCTACACAGAGAAATTCTGTCTCAAAAAGGTTGGAGAATAATTGAAGACCACACTGGCTGCAGGCCTCTGGACTACATGCACATGTCAAATGCATGCACACCAAAAATAAAAAAGAGATTTACAAACCTCAGTATGACTGATGTGTCCAGCGGAAGTGACTTAGAACGGGACATGTGTACCCTGTGCTTTTGGTGGGCCTGGGGTACAAAGGGGCATCTTAGCACGTTTCAGTTGTTGTAACCGAACAGCCGAGGGTGGGGCACTTCATAAAGAGATTTCCATGCCTCACAGTTCCAGAGGCTGGGGAGTTCAGGGTCACTCCCTCCTGGTGAGGGCTTATGCTATGTCCTTTGACAGGAGAAGTCATTGGATTGGTGGGAGCCTGGACAAGAGAGGAAGTGAGCATGTGGAGAGGAGAAGGCAGGGCCCCGGGCACTGACTTAGTGTGCCTTATGAGAACAGATTCAATCTCCAGACCAAGACACTAACCTGTCCCCTTCAAAGACTCCACCTTGGCAATTCTGCCATTTTGGCTACCAGATTTCAACAGCTTTTTTCACTTGGGGCATGTGTGATCATAGATTAAGCACAGCAAGGAACCTTCACGGTGAAAAGCTGTCCCTCGAATTCATGGCTGAGCATTCCCTAGCATTATATAAATCGGCCACAGGTGACTTCCCACAGTAAGGCATATCACCATATGCCACCCACATTGATGGGCTAGACAAAACAGTTCAGGTCAGGTTAGAAAACGAATTTTGGTTTATGGCCATGCCATCTGATCTCAAAATGTAAGCAGTGTCAGGCCTGCTTAGTATTTCGATGGTAAAAAATAAATTTTCAGTCATCATTCAACCTACACCCTCAAAAATAACAGAACTCCCACCTATCACACACTGTAAAAATTCAAGCTAGACATGATGGTGAACACTTCTAACTCCGGCACTTGGGAGGGGAAGCCAAGAGGATCATAAAGTCAAAGGCATCCTTGGCTACATGGCCAGCCTAGGCTACCCAAGACCCTATCTCAATAAAAAATTAATAAATAAATAAAAGCTGATTGTGGTGGTGCTCACCTGTAATCCCAGGAGGCAGAGGCAGGAGGATCTCTGTACATTTGGGACCAGCTTGGTCTCTATCTCCAGTTCCAGGCTAGCCAGAGCTACATAGTGAGTCCCTGTCTCAAAAAGAAAAGCAATGTAAACGTAAAGAAAACTCAGATTTAGGCTTTATACTGCATCATGTCATAAGAATTGGTAATCAGAGAAATGTGACTTTGGCAAAATGGATTTAGGGAAAGCCACCAAAGGATACTCTTTTATAAAGAAAATAACCAGGGCTGGGGATATGATTCAGTTGACAGAGTGCTTGCCTAGCCTGCCGGAAGTCCTGGTGATTGCACATCTCCAGCACCACTAAAGCAGGGTTGGTGGCACACCCCTGAAATCCCAGCACTCAAGAGGTGGTGGCAGAATGATCAGAAGTTCAAGACTACCCTCAGCTACACAGTGAGTTTGAGGACAGCATGCATATACAAGACTCTGTCTCAAAAAATACAAAACAAGGGCTGGAGAGATGGCTCAGCAGTTAAGAGCACTGGTTGCTCTTCTAGAGGTCCTGAGTTCAATTCCCAGCAACCACATGGTAGCTCACAACCATCTGTAATGAGATCTGGCATGCAGGCAGAACATTGTATACATAGTAAATAA
>CABHPQ010143867.1:0-12923 GCA_902168405.1 Peromyscus aztecus
AAAAATAAATAAAACAAGATCTAATAATAAATCAGAGAGCTTGATATGGAACACAGATGGCTGTCTATGAAGCAGGAGGTATGCTCCTCTTTGCCTACTTGCTCCATCTTGCCATCCTAAGACCCCACCTCTTGAGACTACCAAATACTGCTGTGATATAGTTTCCAGTACACAAGGCTGGGGCCACTCCTGTTCCGCTAACAGGAGTCAGTGACTAGGACACAAGTGACATCGGGCTAAGTTCTATAAGAATCGGAGCAGTGGGGTGAGCAAGCGCTGGGAAACTCAGAGGAGGAGGACAAGGCTGTCCTCGTGGAGACGGTGGTGTGAGGGGTTGACTCCCGTGGGAGCTGAGTGCCCCACGCCCGGGAACAGCAGTACAAAGGCCCAACGTGTGTATGGCCAGCAGGTCTGAGAGTAGAACACAGGACCAAATGACCAGAGCTGGACGAGGAGGAGGAAGAGGTGTGACCAGAGGGAGGTGACAGCTAGCACTCTAAATGACAGGAAGACTGAACATGGGGGGTGACATGATCTGAGCTCAGGGAGCTGAGGAGAATTGAGAGACCAAACAGGAGGCCAATGACCCAGAGAACAGATGGTGACGGGCTGGCCCCGGGGCAGCCGAGAAGCTGACTAGACCCAGGGCACGTGTGAAGATGTGCTGAGGGAAGAAGTACTCGCAGGATTTGCTGGGGGCCTAGCTGGAGAGTTGATGCAAAGAAACTACAAAGAATGCTGAGGTGTAAGTCGGGGGCCTTTACAAGAGCTTTGTGTTCCCTACAGTGCAGAAATGTGCATGGGCCAGTGCATTCACAGTCAGAGCGGGAATCACAGCCCCAGAACAACCTGCCTGGGATGGCTGCTGGAGGATGCAGCAGCACCAGGCCTGCTCTGTGCCAAGCCCATCAAAGGGTCTAGAAGGGTATCCTTTCTGTGCCAGACCACGGATCAGCAGCCGGCCACCAAAGCCTAGAGCTACTGCCCATCTCCCCCCAAGACTGGACTGTCCAGACCTTGTCTTCCCTATGGGATGGCAAAGACCACCCCGACCCCCCAAAATGGAAGAGCCCCTGCAGCAGCGTGCTTGAAAGAGGCCAGGTTGTCTGCAAAATTCCAATGCAATGCACAGGCTTTGATAATTTGATAACTCTCTTCAGAGTCGCCACAAGTCAAAATATTCTGTTACTTGATCCATATTTATGTTTTAGGATGGGGGGCAGGGGCATGAACAGTGGCCTCGAAAGGTAAGCAGCCCTCAGAGGGAGAGAAGGACTTGGCTAATATATCATCAGGCAGTTGGCCCAGGGTCACAGAGGCCCGGGTTCCTTCCTAGTAAGCAGACTAAGTGGGACACAAGCCTCTCCTTGGGGAGGAAGAGGGATCCAGAGGCAGTGCAGAGATGGGTCAGGGCTGGAGGACCCCTTTGAACTCTCCTCTCACAGCCTGCCACACTTCTTGAGCCACAGGTCTATCCAGTATGACTTCAGGAAGGAGGCAGCTAGCTCCTGTCGCCATAGTGACATAAAAGGTCACATGCTTTTCACCCTGTCCCTGCTGTACTGTGCTCTGCGAGGCTGAACATACTGAGTCACAGTCCACTCTGTCCCCAGGCTTTTGAAGCCAATAGGGTGAGCACTCACTGCATGCCAGTGGCACCGACTGGGTTATCTGGGGGGGAGGGAGGGGAGAGTTGGCCCACCACCACGTACTCAGCATTAGCTTGCACCAGAGATCAGAAAACAGAATTCTAGAAGCTGCACAAATGGTCACAGAGCCTTAGGAGACAGGGACTGACTCCAGAGTGTGACCCAGAAGAGTCATTCCTCATTACCCAGGCTGCTGTGTGGGAGCTACCACTCCTGGGACGGAGCTCTGGAGGTGGGCACAAGGCTAGTCTATTGTACAGCCTCAGGTCACAGGATGACATGTAAAATAGGGCTCATTTATTTAGCTGACTGCCAAGGAGCAGGGGCTGGGATAAAGGTGGGGTTCCCTGATCTCAACCATTAACACTCCCTCTTGCCCTAATCGTGACATTCCATCACCTAGGAGAAGTGCTCCCCCGACCATTACAGGAAGAGAAGGAAAGGCCATCGCATGGGAACAAGCAATACCAGGTTAGAACTCAGAGCCATGGTTACCCTGAGAGTGAAGAAGGAACAGGGAACAGGGTGGGGAGGACAGCAAAACCAGTCTCCAGAAGGGAGGCAACCTGGAGAGGTAGAGAGAGCGAGCTTATTGGAAACCTGCTCAGAGATGCTGTTGTAGCCTGCTTTCCCGTCCATCATGTGCAGTGGGCGTCTATATCATCTAGGTATAACCCTCTGCCCCCTTTTGAGATAGGATCTCACTATGTAGGCCTGGCTAACCTTGAACTCACAGAGATCTGTCTGCCTCTGACTCCTGAGTGCTGGGATTAAAGGCGTGCACCATCATGACTGGCTTTCACTTCTTTAAAAAAAATTAGTTATGATGTATGTATGTATGTATGGGTGCATTTTGTGGGTGGTGTATGCAAAAATGTTCACTGCAGCAAAAAATAAGGAAAATAAGTTCCCTGATTTTAAAAGTTATGTAACTATGGCTCATCTATATGGCTGCTAAGGATAGGTAGACCTTTGTAGGGAGATAATCTATGGGAATTCTCCGTATTAGGATTCTCTGTATTAGGAGCTGGGAGTGACAGTCTGTTTCTGGGATGCAACCTTCGCTGGGTAGCATTCTTAGCTTCTAGGTTCCCGTGTCCCCAGCCCCCCTACTGGCCTCCAGTTGGCCCACACCCCCTAATCATACAAAAGTGGTGAAAACTCACTCTTTCGGGGGGTTGACATCTTCAGGCCGTGCCTCAAAGAACCGAAAGACTTCATCACACTGTGAAATGTGGGGGGGCAGCCGGACAAGTGCCTGTGAGAGACAAGGAGAGAAGTCATAAGATACGATGACCCAGTAGGGTCAGCTCAGCTAAGAGGGGAGGGGAGCTCCAACACTCCACCGTGGAAAACAGCCAGCCAGGAACAGAGAGCTGAAATAAAACAACCCATCTATCAACCTATTCATCCATTAAAAAAAAAAAGTCACCACCACCAACAAAAATATCTAGACCAGTGGTTCTCAACCTTCCTAACACTGCGACCCTTTAATACAGTTCCTTATGTTGTAGTGACCCCCAACCATAGAATTATTTTCTTTTTTTTGGTTTTTCCGTTTTTCGAGACAGGGTTTCTCTGTGTAGCTTTGCGCCTTTCCTGGAGCTCACTTGGTAGCCCAGGCTGGCCTCGAACTCACAGAGATCCGCCTGCCTCTGCCTCCCGAGTGCTGGGATTAAAGGCGTGCGCCACCAATGCCCGGCATAAAATTATCTTCAATGCTACTTCATAACTGTAACTTTGCTACTTTATGAACTATAATGTAAATATTTTTGGAGACAGAGGTTTTCCAAAGGGGTCGTGACCCACAGGTTGAGAACCACTGGTTTAGGTTTGGGGATGTAGCTTAGTTAGTAGAATGTGGCCTAGCATGCAAGAGGTCCTGGGTTCCATCCTAGCATACACCTATAATTTCAACATTTGGGAGGTAGAGGCAGGAGGGTCAGAAGTTCAAGGTCATCCTTGGATGTATACTTTCCAGGTCAATCTAGACTAGAGAGACTTTGTCAGAACAAACAAAAACAAACAACAGATCAAAAACCAATAATCAACAACAACCACAATCAACTAACATCAAGGTGTGGTGGTGCATGTCTATAATACCAGTGCTTAGGAGGCAGAGGCAGGAGGATCTCTGGAAGTTTGAGGTCTGCCAAGGTACATAACGAGACTTAAGTGTTTGCCATTCGGGTGTGAGGACCTGAGTTCGGATCCCCAGAACCCCCATGAAGCAGGACATGGCAGTGCATTTCTGTAATCCCAGCACTCCTGTGTCTAGTGACAGGCAGAGACAAGAGAGTCCCCAAAAGCTTATGGACCAGCTAGCCTGGTGCATGCAACAGAAATGAGACCCTTTCTCAAACCAGGGGCAAGACAAAGGTTGACACCTGAAATTATCCTGATCTCCACACACTTACTGCGACATGCATGAGCCTCTATTTACACACACACACACACACACACACACACACACACACACACATTAAACAACAACAAACCTAACCAGCCAATTAATCTGTTGGCAATCAGTTAACCAATCAATATCCAGTCAATAATTTTGGTAACCACGTGTGGTGGACTGAGAACACTGCCCTGGACCACCTGTGGGGGCTGGGAAAACTATTCAAATATAAAAGCCTTGTGCAGACAGGGACTTTGGCCTGTTCTGTTGATAGTGACTCAGAGCAGAAACTCAGTTAACAGTTGAATGAATGAACAGATGAATGAAACGTGAGAAAACAACAGATGTCCAGAAGCCAATGCCCACGAGCAGTGAGACAAGAGGAGGCCAAGAAAGCTCACTTGGGGAACGAGAAACATGTTCTGAGCTGGTCAGACAACCCATGTCTATTACCCATCACCAGGCGTCCAACCAAGAGACACTCCTCGTTGCCAAATCCACGCCCAGGCAAGATGGGGCGAGATTCAACAAGACCAGACCTTAGCATGAGAGCATTGTGCAATCCGCCTTTGCAGCTAACTCCCAGCCATTGCTTTCTAGAGCCTGTGGATTTGCAAAGGTCTCCAACCTCCCCATCAACCAGGAAGCAGCAAAGAAGAAAAATGAATATTAATGAGCAACAGTTCTGCTGGGCACTGTCCCGGATGCCAATTCCTCCAACCACCTGACAACAGGAGGGCTTCTTGGTGTGTGCATGTGTGACATCGGAAGAGGAAGACATGACAATACCCTCTGGAGAGCACATCAAATGACACATTGCCTCTGTTTATAGTGGGGACACCAAAGCTGCTGTGAGGGAGGAGCTGTAAATAGGGGTAAAGTGGCAGGATCCATGTCCCAGGGCTCAAAACATGTATAGCTAGGTGAATCCAGCCCTAAAGGTCACCAGGTTCTCACCTAACATATGAGGCACATTCCGTGTTCTCCCTGAGGTGGAAGGGAAAAAATTATTAAGAGAGACAAGGAGGGAGGCAGGAGAGAAAAAAGGAGGGTGGTGGTCAGGCATGGACAGAAGGGCTCCTTGGGGGCGGGCAGAGCTTCCCTGGGCTTTAAGGATTCGAGCTAGGCAGGAACCACGAAAGCCATCACAGGTTGGGGCTATGTGCGGTGGCTGTCAGGATGACCTCAGAAAGACAAGGCAGCCGGTCAAGAGGGCCCTGAACCCCACCAGACACCTGCACCTCTGTGAACAGAGGGCTCTTCATGCCAAAAGAGAGTGAGGGTGCTTGGGGCAGAGGACGTATGGGCCACAAAGAGGTCTTGCGGTGGAATGACCGTGACATCTTGACTGAACAGGGAGCCTGCTGGGGAGCTCGTCAAGGGTTCGTCCTGATTGTTGGCGGACAACAGAGGCACCCAGCCTGAAGCAGCCCGGGGTCTGGCCAAAACCACTCGGCACAAGTGGCTGGTGCCGAGTGGCCCGTCCCCAGGCCGTACCAGCACTGACACTCCAGAGCAGGACCCTAACCTGGTCACGCTGAGTGAGGTAGGATGGGGGTCGGGGACCCAGCTCAGATCTTGGGTTCTGTGAGTGGACACTCATGACACATGTCATGTGGGAAGTTAACGAAGCAGTCACGGGTGTGAGTCCTGCCCCTGCTCTTCACAGGCTGTACGGGCCCTCTCTGAGCTCGACAGAGCAGAGTTGATAGTGTAAATGTCACCCATTACGAGGTGACGAATCTGAGGAGCCCAGCACAAGGTCTAGGCTGGTGCTGAGCAAACTCTGGGTGCATCTTAGTTGTTATATCATGGTCATTCTTTAGGTGGAAGCAATGAACCCCAGAATGTGTGGGGAGCCCCTGAACAGTCTTAGCACGGCAGCCGTATATTTGCTGAGTGACCCTGGGCAGTTCACATCATCTCTCTGGTTATTAGTTCTCCCAGGATTCAAAAAAAGTCTAGTTCTGGGACCCCAGATTACAATGACTTCCATGGGTACATATGAGATGGCACCTTCCCGGCCTTGGCCACTGCCATGCTGGTTAGCACAGCAAAGCCTCTGAGAAGAGCTGCAGGAATGTTGCTGAGGCCAGTCTATTAGCAATAAGAACATTCTAGAAGTCTGGCTCATGCACTCTACCAACTCAGAGAGAAAGGATGTGACCATGATTCTAACTTTATAGAAGAAACTAAAGCCCAGAGAAGTTAAGTAAGTCCCCTGAGGAAAACAGGGGCATGAGCAGCTAAGGCCATCTAACCAGTCAGGAGCACCACTCTGTGTCAGTAGCCTGATCCAGATCCGGGGTTTCTGCTTCTGGCATTCCTCACTGGTATCTGTGAGATGTTCTGAAGGTCCTTCTAATTCTAGGGCCAGTGCACAGTCATTAGTGAGATCATCTGTCTGACCCGTGGCTCGGACAGTCTTTCTACAGGGTATGACCCAGGTGACGTCAGAGGGTTGACCTCAGGCACTGGCCAAGGGTGAATGAGTCTCACACCTTTGTATCCAGGCAGGAGGGAACAGTTGGGGGTGACAGGGAGGGAGGAGAGTGCGGCTACCAGCCACCAGCCACAGGGTATCTGCTGAGTGACCCTGCTCTTCCAGCCCTGCCCTTCAGTGACTGGTTGGTGAAGCCACTGAGAATAGAGAAGGGCCAGGGGTACAGGGTGCCTAGGCTGGGGACTGAAGTTGCTCTGGTCTGAATGGCCTACCAGTGCCCACTTTTTCCATCCTAACCCATCCCAGAGGCTCTGGTTCTTGCCTCACTCCTAGACTGTCTTCTTAGCACCCAGTGCCAGGGCAGATGGGTCGTATTGAGAATGGGGGGAGGGGAGAGACAGAGAGAGACTGACGTCCATTCAGCTGTGGGGAATGCCAGTGGCACAGGACGGGCATGGTAGTGAAGACTGTCATCCCAGCACTCAGAAGGCTGGGTTATGCAGCAGAATCCTCTTAATTTGAACCTTTCATCTTGGAGAAAAGCTAGTTAGGACCTAGATCTTAGAAAGGAAGTGAAATAACAGGAGATTCTAAGGCAGTGGTTCTCAACCTGTGGGCCATAACCCCTTTGGGGGTCCAACAATCCTTTCACAGGGGTTGCCTAAGACCATCAGAAAACACAGATATTTACATTACGATTTATAACAGTAGCAAAATTACAGTTATGAAGCAGCAACGAAAATAATTTTATGGTTGGGGGGTCACCACAACATGAGGAACTGTAATAAAGAGTTGCAGCATTAGGAAGATTGAGAATCACTGCTCTAAGGGGAGGTAAAACATTCTACCCTGAGTGGAGCTTTGAGAACAGGAAGTAAACAACTCAAAGGCTTCAGGAAGTTCCTGAAACTGATGAAATCCACTAGGCTCCTCCTTCCCTAAGCATGTATAAGCTGTAAGGCCTGAGCTTCCTAGAAGAAGCGTGGACCAGCCAAGCTGCCTGAAAGAGGGTCAGATCAGCTGAGCTACCTGGAAAGGACGTTAAACTTCCTGCAGGCTATCCACTTCTAGCTTTTGTGAACTGTCATCCATGCTGGGATGCTTTGGTGATGTGGCTGTCTTAAGTCATTTCTGCTTCTGTAAGGAACCCTTCACCCAGATTCCTATGTAACCCCACAAACTCACTGGTTCACTAAGTCGGACTTCAATGACATCCATACTTTGGTCTGTCATTGGTTCCCTTTCTGAGGTGAGTAGACATCTGTTCACATCTCCCAAAGGACAGTGTCACACAACACTGAGAGTAGGAGGTTACTTCTGAGTTTGAGACTGACAAGGCCACATAGTGAGACCCTGAATCAAATGGCAGACAAAAGGACTGGTAGACAAAGCCTACGTGTGGGATGAAAGGCACACATTACTGGCCATGATGGTGGTGGTGGTGGGCAGTGACACTGAGTGGTCACAAATCGCGCCATCTGATGGCATAGCTGTGGGAAGCACTCACCTCTGTGGGCAAATCTCATTGACCTTGGAAGGGTCAGTGAGCTTCTCAGACAACCGCAGTACAGCCCTCAGCTTGCTTCTGTTGTTTGGTTTGTTTGTGGGGTTTTTGTTTGTTTTGCTTTGCTTTTTTGAGATACGGTTTCTCTGTGCAGCTCTGGCTGTCTTGGGATTTGCTAGGTAGACCAGGCTGGCCTCAAACTCAGAGATCCACCTGACTCTGCCTCCTGAGTGCTGGGATTAAAGATGTGTGTCACCATGCCAGGCAGACCTCAGTTTTCTAATTCAGCAGGATTAAAGGTCAGCCTGCATGGCCCTCTTGACATACTTGTAAAGTCCTGCTTGAGAGGTGACAGGTGGTAAATCCCTGATCTAGCCACCAGCCCCAGCCCCACTCTGGGCTGCTCCCATCCATGCTAGGTCAGGAGGGCCCTCTCTTACATACCTCATTTCTGTAGCTCCCCTGTTCAAAGCCATTCTCAAGAAGGAAATGCTGTGGGCTTCCTCCTCTGGCTGATGCACAATCAGCTGTGGATGCCTCGGGCTCCACAGCTCAGGAGGCAGGCTGATCTGAGCCATAAATTATAGCTTCCTTCTGCCTCTGTCCCACCTCCATTAGCTCTGCTCATTTATTTAACTTAAAGCAATAAAAAGCCTTGGCTGCAGCCACCAATTTAGAAATGGTGAATGTCCTTTAAAGAGAAAAGAGGATATTGATCTGAAGAAGAGTGATATCTAGCTCAGGGCCATTCATTCATAGTTTACAATGGGGCAGAATACGTGACCCAGGCCAATCTGGACAAAACTCAAACCTGGATTCATGGTAGTAGAAGGGAGCAATTGTCTTCCTGGAAGCTACGGGATGACAGTTAAAGACTCAGTTGTCATTTTAAAATTTGTAGGATTGGTTATTTACTAATCTATAGATAGGGTCTCATTGAGCTCACTATGTAGTTGGGGCTGACCTTAGACTCTTGGGTATCCTGCCTCTACCTCCTAAGTGCTTGAGTTAATAGGCATATGCCACCATGCCAGGCCTGACTTAAACATTTGTGTTGCCAAGCATGAGTTGTTAATAAAATATTAGAACATAAAGTGTCTTGGTTACTTTTAAATCACTGTAACAAGACATTATGACCAAGGCAATTTACAAAAGAAAGCGTTTAATTTGAGGTTCGCTGTTCTAGAAGGTTAGTTCATGACCATCATGGCTGGGAGCATGGCAGCAGGCAGGCATGGTGCTGGAGTAGTACCCGAGAGTCCACATCTTGAGAAAACAACCATGAGGTGGAGAAAGAGAGCTAACCGAAAATGGAGTGGGCTCTTTGAAACCTTAAAGCCCATCACCAGTGACACACCTCCTCCAACAAGATCACACCTTCTAATCCTTTCCAAACTGAGCCTATGGGGCAAGGGAGGATTCTCATCAAACCACCACAGAAAGGGACCTTACCAGTAAGAGCCTAGTATAGGGACAGCATTTCTGAAGTCACGTAACAGTGATACGCATTCCCACTCAACCCCTGTGAGACCATGGATTTCATTCCCATTTGTTCAAGATCACACAGCTAGTGAGGCTCTCGGACTAGACCCCAGCTCTTCTCACTCTAATACTCGTTAGATAAAACATGTTATTCTTCCCTCCCTAGGACTCTTTTCTCTGAGTTAGCCCAGGATGGCCTCTTCCATCTTCCTGCATCAATCACCTGAGCGTTAGGATTATAGTGTCACCATGTCCACCCAGCCTCGTGGGATTGTGTGTGTGTGTGTGTGTGTGTGTGTATGTGTGTGTGTGTGTGTGTGTGTGTGTGTGGCTGGCTGGAGAGAAGACTGAGCAATTAAGAACACTGGCTCCTCTAACAGAGGACCCAGGTTCAATTCCCAGCACCTACACAGCAGTTCACAAACATCTATCCCAGAGGACCCAACACCCTCTTCTGGCCGCCATGGGCACTGCATGCACATGGTGCACAGACACCATACACTCACACACATAAACTGAAAATACTTTTAGTATTTCTCTCTCCCTTCCCTCCTTTCAGTGTGCTGTACATGTACCACGGCACACGTGTGGAGGTCCGAGGACAACGTGCAGGAGTTGGTTCTCTCCCTCTACCACAGCGGTGTTGAATTACCACACTTGGTGGCATGCGCCTTTACCGCCAGTTCCTTCCTGGAAGTCACATTCCATAGTAGGTATCACTGAGCTATAGGTTTATTTGTCTTTTACTTTTTAGGGAGGCTGGGCTCAGACCCTGGGCTTTGGGCATACTCTATCATTACACTGTATCTCTAACCATTGGTGTTTTGAGACATGATCTTGTTATGTATTCCAGGTTGGTCTTACACTCATTATCTCCCTGCTTGCCTGCTAGAATTATAAGCATGCACCTCTATGCCCAGCTTAACTATGAATTCTATTTCTATTAAAGTCAGTGGTATCATGAATAACAGCAAATTATTTAATGCTTTTGTCTATTTATATTATTTATTTTTGTCCTTTATGTTTTTATTTATTTGGCTTTTTGAGACAGGTGTTCTCTGTGTAGCCCTGGCTGTCCTGTCCTGGAACTCTCTTTGTAGACCAGGCTGTTCTGGAACTCACAGAGATCTTCCTGCCTCTACCTCCCAAGTGCTGGGATTAAAGGTGTGTGCCACCACTGCCTGGCATATTTTATTTTTTTACTACTAGGTATTGAGCACACTAGGCGAGTATTCTACCCACTGAGAGACGCCCCCTCAGCCCTTTACTTGCTTTTAATACTTTCTTTTAAAAAAGGATTTATTTTATATGTTTGGGTGTTTTGCCTACATGTATGTCTGTGTAGTACATGCATGAAGTGTCTGTGGAGGCCAAAAGAGGGCGCTGGATCTCTGGTACTGGAGGTACAGAAGGTTGTGAGCTGCCATGTGGATGCTGGGAACCAAACTCAGGTCCTCTGCAAGAGCAACAGTTGCTCTTAACTGCTGAGCCATTTCTCCAACATGCTTTCAAATACACTTAAATGCTTTACTTATTTATTAATACAAATGTCTGTGTTCTGTAATAGTAACAAAAGACACCCACTGAACACGTCCTCTGAGCCACACACCATGCAGACCTAATACACTTCAGTTTACTCTGCCCCCACAATGGAGGGACTGCCCTCTTTCCTACTGAACAGACTTGGAAACAGAGACTTCAGATGTGAAGTAAGTTTATAAAGCTAGACAGGGCTCTGAACACAAGCAGTCTGGACGTCTGAATACCAACAACACTAATGAGTATCTTCCGGGAAGTCCTAGACTATAATCAGTCTAAAAGACAGGATTTGAGGCCTTGGGGTCAGAATTAGCACCATGCCCCCAAACAAAACAAACAAAAACACAAGCAGAAAGACAAACAGGCTCAGCCTGATGACATATGCTGCTCCTGCCTGTTCTCTGACATTGGTTGTTCCGATGTCGTGTACACACACACACACACACACACACACACACACACACACACACACAGAGGGAGGGGGGGGGGAGAGAAAGAAAGAGAGAGAAAGAGAAAGAGAGAGAACACTAACCAGAGAGTACACTGGCATCTATTAAAACTTGTGTGAATAAACAAATGTGTATTCCAGATGCCACCACGCTCAAAACTGATTCAAGCCATACTCAAAAGAAATTCAAAGAAGCAATCCTCCTACCTCCAGCAAACACCACTCTATGGTCCCTCCAGCACTTAACTCCTAAGCTGGCAGAAGTAGTTTAACCAAGCATTTTATAAATATGGATGCATTTCGAAAGGGGTGGAGCCTCAGCTGTGAGTCCTAGGCCCTCTGCCCCAGACAGTGGTCCAGCCCAGGAGGGATCCCTCCCAAGCGCAGCCACTCCACACCTCCCCCCCCCCCCCCAGCCGGGAAACACCAGGCCTGGGTTTTGTACCAACATCTTACTCCAAAGGTGATGGAGGCCTGAGACGACGCCTCCCTTCCCCAAGCCCAGCCTTACCCTGCAGTACTCATCGATAGGTTTCAGCCTCTTCACTGCCACGTCCCGGATGTGGCTTCTCCGGAACAGGATCTTGCCTGGAAGAGAGAGGCTAGTGAGCTGAGCGGTTCTGGCTGAGGCTGCTGTGGAGATCCTCTCATCCCCTCACCTCTTGGATTTCCAACTGGTTCCCACCTACACCACCTCAGCCCACTGCCAACAAAGCAAGAGAGAAGCTAGCACCTCTGTTGGGGGGCAAGAAGCGCCCAAGGTTGAGGGCCCAGGGCCTCTCCCGGGAGGCTGCCATCTTGGGCATCTATAAAGAACCTGGTCAACTCACCTTGTCTGGGTCTGTGGCAGGATCAATGCCCAATGTTAGGGCGTGGTTTTCTAGTGATCTCACAAGTAAATATGAGAAGAGGCCCAGCCCATGTGCTGTGTTTTGTCTTCCGGCCCCTCCTTAAGAGACCAGCATTCCTTCCTGCTAGCTAGGCAAGGATTCCTATTCTTAGCTTAGGTGGGTGGCTATTTCCAGGGTGAGACAGGTGACTAGAGACTATGGCTGTTTCAGTTGGACTGTCCCCTGATCTCTCTGAACCCTTCCGCCAGGGTTGGGACATCCCACAACAGGTATGGGCAAGGTTTACAGGAAGTCCTGGTCCCTCAGGTCTCACTCAGCCACGATGAACAATTCAGTGTGTTCAGTCATGACAAACTTCAACACGTGGTCACACTCAGTCATGAGTACACCTACACACTGCTCTTTCCCAGGCTAGCAGATGCAGCTGGTTCAACCTCAGAGTCCCCATGCTGGGGACTGAACCAGAGACCTCGCATATACTAGGCAAATGCTCCATTACTGGGCTGCACACCCAGCCCAGACTGTCAAACTTAGAATCAGAACTCACTCGTCTGATGCTCAAGGCCTTACACATTGACACTTCTGGGCCAGTGGGTGTCGTCTGGG
>CABHPQ010143868.1:0-22482 GCA_902168405.1 Peromyscus aztecus
GGAGGCAAGATTAAATTTGGTACAACAGAACCCTGAGTGTCCTTGTACCTCAAGTTTCTTGTTCTCAGGATAGAGCCAGGTTAGCATGTAAAGACAACAAATAATTTCCTTTAAAGTGAAAAAACACAACTTTTTGCATTTGCCAAAGAATATTTACCTTGTCAAGCTAGACCTGATTCACTTAGCCTCCTTAGACTAATTCTTTTGGTTTGGATTGTACAGGGCAGAGTGAAAACAGACATGGGGAAAGTAAGTTTCCAGTATGTTTAATTGCAATAGTCATTTACGTTGGTATAGCTTCTATATTGTTCAAAAGAGCTTTTGAATACCATCCTTAAGCTGAATTTAGAGTCACTTCTGTCTTAGTTAGAAAACACACACACACACACACACACACACACACACACACACATTTTACTTCAATTCATTGTCTAGGAAACTAAGTGTCACCACTGCTTCACTCATATATTGAACACTTAGTTAAATGCATAACTACGCTAAGAGCAGCAATAAAAATTTATCAGATTTTATATTGATTCAGCTTTAGTAAAACATGAAAAATATTTCTTTTAAACTTGTTAAATGTCTTCTATAATCATTCAAATTTTGTCATAGAAATAAAGATGACCATATTTTTTATTTAATTCTATTACAGTGTATTTTCTGAAGTGTGGATTTGTATGTATTCTATAATGTCATATTATGATACTACACTGATAAACCTCTTTAATTCCTGATGCTGTTAATTTGTCCTCCTTTTTGATTGACGGTAGCTGGAGCTTAATAAGATGTAGTGTTTTGTTTGTTTGTTTGTTTTTAGGAAAGAAAGCACTTTATTTTAGCCCACAGTTATAATCCATCATTACTGGGAAATCACACCAAGACCTTAAGACACCTGATCTCAACTTGAAACATGTGGTCTCAATGCATCCACCTTAACTGTCAAAACGCAGAGGGAAAAATCAACTAATACATGAATGCTTGTGCTCAGTTCCATTTCTACACTTAAACAGTTCAGAATCACCTACCTTAGGAATAGTGCCACCAATAGTGGGCAGGTCTTTAGACCTCAAATAACTTAAGTCAATCCCTTATACATATGCCTACAGGCTGATTGGATGTAGATAATGCCTGAGAAGCCTTTCCAGGTGATTATATATAGATGAATGTGTGAGTTTTTAAGAAGTACATTTATAGATTTATTAGTTGCTGTATTGCTTATCTCATCCTGTTTCAATTGATATGTTCACCAGCCCTGTTGTGTCCAGAAGGCCTTGATTTCATGGTACCATTCATCCTCTCTGGCTCTTACACTCTTTTAGCATCCTCTTCCTCAGAGTTCCTGAGCACTGAAGAGAGATTAGATTGAGACATCCCTTTTAGGGCTCTATATTTGTTCCCATCTGCTGTAGGAGGAAGCTTCTCTGATGGTAGCTGAGCAAGGCACTGATCTATTAGTATAGCAGAATGTCATAGAAGTCACTTTATTGGTATGTTCCATTCGCAAAACAGTAGTATTTGGTTTCCCCTAGGTCCCTGACCTATCAAGTCCCAGGTTCTTGGCCACAGAAGCAAATTTGAGTATGGGTTCCATCTTGTGGAGTGGGCCTTAAATCCCATCAGTTTTCGTATGTTATTCCCACAAGGATTATGCCACCATTGTACTAGAGCATCTTGCTGGCAGTATACCATTGTAGATAGAAGGGTTTGTAGTTGGGCTGGTGTTTACCTTTCTCCTTTGGTAACATGCAAAGTATCTTCTGGTATCAGGAGCCCACAGGAGTAAAGAATCTAGGTAGGCACCAGCTCTACTTATCCATATTCAATTAGTTACATAGGTGTTGACCTCAGCAGTAAGGCCTTGTGAAGAGTATATATATATATATACATATGTATGTATTGGGAAGTTTCTACTCTATTAGGTTTCCATATGACCACATAAATGGCTCTAAATTTTAGTTGTCTTTCAGATGTTCTGGTATGAAATCACTCCTTTTTGGGGGGAGATGGTTTTTCATTTTTCTTTTCATTTTCCTTTTTTTGTTGTTTTTTTGGTTTTTATTTTTCATGAAAACTCTTAGTGCTCTGAGTTTGCCTCAGAACTTCTTGCATTGGGTTGCACAAGCTTGGGTCTGTTCTGTTTTCACTTTCATTTAATTTTAGAAAGTTTTTAATTTCTTCATTAATTTTTGTCTTTATCCATTTTTTCATTCATTGGTGAGTTGTTCAGTTTCCATGAGTTTGTAAGCTTTCTGTTGTTTCTTTCTTCTTTTTTCTTTTCTTTTTTGTTCTTTTGTTTCTTTTAATATCCAGTTGCAGTCTGTAGTAGCCAGATACAATCTTCTTAACTGTTGAGACTCGATTTGTGTAAAGTATGTGATCAAGGTTCCATGTCCTACGAAGAAAGTGTATCTTTTTATGTTTGGGTGAAATATTCTTTAAATATCTATTAGGACCATTTGATCTATGATGTCACTTAGCTTTGGCATTTCTCTGTTTAGTGTTTGTCTATAGGCAACAGTGGGGTATTGAAGTTTCCCAATATCAGTGTGTGAGGGTTAATATGATTGAAGCTATAATAGTGTTTCATTTACAAACTTGGGTATCTTTCTGTTTGGTGCATAGATGTTAAGAATTTCAGAGTCTCCTTGGTTGGTTTTTCATTTGATGAGTATGTAGTACCCTTCTATATATCTTCTTATTAGTTTTGATTTGAAGTCTATTTTGTTATATATTGAAATGGCTAAACCAGCTTGCTTCCTAGGTTCAGTTGATTGAAATATCCTTTTCCATCTTTTCACCCTGAGGTGATAGATAGCCTTGACTTAATGTGTGTTTCTTGGAAGCAGAAGAGGGATGGATCCTGGTTTTTTTTTTTTTTTTTTTTTTTTTTTGGTTTTTCGAGACAGGGTTTCTCTGTGTAGCTTTGCACCTTTCCTGGAACTCACTTGGTAGCCCAGGCTGGCCTCGAACTCATAGAGATCTGCCTGCCTCTGCCTCCCGAGTGCTGGGATTAAAGGCGTGCGCCACCACCGCCCGGCTGGATCCTGTTTTTTAATTCGTTATTTTAGGCTGGGTCTTTTTATTGGGAAAGAGAGACCATTAATATTGACAGTCACCATTGAGCAGTACTTGTTGAGTCCTGTTTTGTTGCTATTTTGATGTGCTTCCCCTTTTGATTTGCTGGTCTGGGATATGTCATTCCTTGTGTTTTCTTGGGGATAGTTAACTTCTTCAGGTTGAAGGTTTCATTCTAGCATCTCCTGAAGGGCTGGATTTGTAGACAGATAAAGCTGGAATTTGTATCTTGTTTTCTGTTTTTTTCATGAAATATCTCTCTTTCTCTATCCATTGCAATTGAAAATTTTGCTTGGTGTGGTAGTTGGAGGGCCTCATTGGTCTCTTAGAGTTGTAGAACATCTGTCCTGGTTCTTCTGCCTTTTAGAGTCTCCATTGAGAAGTCAGCTCTTATTCTAAAAGGTCTATTTTATAGGTTTCTTGTTTTGTTTCTCCCCCATGCAGCTTTTTAAAAGTCTTCTTTGTTCTGTGCATTTAGTGTTTTGATTATATATTATATAGCATGGATAATTTCCTTACCGGTTTAGTCTATCCAATGTTCTATATGCTTCTTGTACCTTGATAGGCACCTCCTTTTTTAGTTAATTTTTTCTTCTATCATTTTGTTGAAAATATTTTCTGTTCTTTTGACCTAGGTTTCTTCTCCTTTTGCTATTCCTATTATATGCACATTTGTTCTTTTCATAGTATCCCAGATTTCCTGGATGATTTGTGACTGGATTTTTTGGGGGGGGATATTTATCCTTTTCTTTAACCAAGGTATCCATTTCTTCTATGTTGTCTTCATTGCCTGGGATTCTTTCTTCCATTTTTTGTATTCTGTTGGTGAGACTTGCCTTTCAGGTTCCTGATCTCATTCTTAAAACTTTCTTTTCCAGTTTTCTCTCAGTTCGTGCTTTCTTTATTGATGCTATTTCCACTTTTGGGTCTTGAACTCTTTTATTCACTTCATGCCACTGTTTGTGTTTTCATAAATTTTTAGTGGATTAATTAATTTCCTGGTTAAAGGCCTATAACATTCATAAAGGTGTTTCTGAAGTCCTTGTTTTATGCTTCAGCTTTTATGTTTTTCAGGAAATATTGTAGTAGGGTTGCTGACTCTAGTGGAGACAAATTGTCCTGACTGTTATTGATTGTATTTTTATATGGGCATCTAGGTTTGGGTTGATTGTAAATGTAGGTGCTGATATCTGGTCTTGTCTTTGTTGGGTAGACGGTTCTTTCCTTTGCTTCTGTTGCCCTCTCTGCTTCTTAAGAGACTGTAGTGGCTGTGTGTTGCCTAGTAGAGAATCTTCTGGGACCCTGCCAGGTTTGACCACTTGGGCTTCTAGGTAGATGTGTTTCTAGTATTGGGAGCTGGCACTTAAGGACTGGGGTGGGCTGGGAGATGAGCAGTGGTGGGTTCACAGGAGGGTATGTTTAGTTCCTGGGGGATAGACATGGAGAGCACAGAGAGGCCACAGCAAGTGCTCTGCAACAGAGCTGAGTATAAGACTGGGGATTGGAATTCAAGGCTAGGAAAGAGAGTGAAAATTTGAAAATCACTTACCTGTTTCCTTGGCCTACTGCTTCTCTGGCAGGGGTGGCTGGAGAGTTCCCAGGGAATGCTTGCAGGAGTTGAGGGCTCAGACAGAGAGATAGGTGTAGAGAAAGGTTGTATGGGAAGAGCTTTTTGCATGCTCCACTGGAGATGAGGGCAGAGAGGAAACGAGGAGACCCTTTTTAATACAAGGAAAAAGTAGAGGAATAAGAAAAAGCTGTCACACTAAACTCCCTGAAATCTACAAGGGTAACCCTAGCAAAGACTCCTAATAATGGAGGATACAGAGCCTGAACTGGCCATCTTCTGTAACTAGAAAGGGCATCTAGTGGACGGACTGGGGTACCAACACAGCCACAAAACCTTTGACCTACAATTTGTCCTGCCTGCAAGATGTGCTGGGGTGAAGGGTGGTACAGAACGTGTGGGAATAGCCAACCAAGGACTGGTCCAAATTGAGAGGGGGTCTGCCCCTGACAATGCCTGAATGGCCAGGAACCAGAAGGAGGATAGCATAGAGACCTAGGATAAAACCAAACACAACTGGAAAAAAAAAAACTTAATGAAATGATTCTTAATGACATTCTGCTATACTTGTGGACCAGAGCTTAATATAATTGTCATCTAAGAGGCTTCATCCTGATACTGATGGGAGCTGATGCAGAGACCCACAGCCAAACATTAGGCTCTGGGAATCCCATGGAAAAGAAGGAGGAAGGATTGTAGGATTCATAAGGATCAAGGATACCACAAGAATGTGGCCCACAGAATCAACTAACCAGACCTCAAAGGGGCCCACAGAGAATGGTGACAATCAGAGAGTCTGCACGGCTTTGAGCTAGGGTAGCTGCATTTATATTACGGTTGTGTAGCTTGGTGTTCTTGTGGGACTCCTAACAATGGGGGCTGTCTCTGAGTTTTTGCCTGCCTTTCCTCCTACTGGGTTGCCTCATCCAGCCTTGATATGAGACATGTGCCTAGTCCTATTGTAAGTTGTTATGCTGTGTTTGGTTGTTATTCCTGGGAGACCTGCTTTTTTTCTGAAGGTAAATGAAGGGGAGTGGATCTGAGAGAGAGAGGGGAGGTTGGTGGGGAGGGGCTGGGAAGAGAGGAGAACTGGAAGATGGCTGTTGGGATGTAATATATGAGAAAAGAAAAAAGAAAAAACAGTCAAGATTTTAAAAGAAAAAATGAATTGGTATGATAAATTTAGACCACTTGATAAATTGTGTGTGTGTGTGTGTGTGTGTGTGTGTGTGTGTGTGTGTGTGTGTTTAAAACTTCTCAGGAATTTAAAATGATCTAGATTAGCAATGTATCTTATAGTTGATGGGGTTACTGATCTATGGCTGGATACTTCCTCAAAGGAACTCTTCTCCCAGAGGCCAGGCTAGCTCCACTAGTCACTCCTTTCTTCTCAGTGTAAAGAAGCAATCTGCTGATCTACAGTATTCACACACTTGCCTACCTCAAATAGACAAATAATGAGTGTCTACCAAATCCTAGGGCACTGCTGCCTCAAGAACAAGTTTCTATAGGAACAATTCACTTTAACATGATCTTTTAAATACATGAATATTGGGTGAAATTTTCAGTAACTGTTTAGCATGCAAACACACTTGGTTTTGGAGAGAAAATAAAATTTAAGGATTTACTAAGCATTTGGAGTTTTTATTTCCATAATGATGTAGCATCTCAATGAGACTGATTTTCTTAAATTTACCATCTCATTTGTTAAATTATTTTTATTTTCCTAATTTAGAATTACCAGAAAGGCATAACTCTTTGATACTAGATTCTGACACCAAGATTTAAAAGTTAAATTAAGGCTAACATGACATTTGTAATCTTAAAGTAAAAATCTACATATATGAATTTAATATTAGTATTTTGAAATAGGGCAACACTATTAAGCTTCAGGAGGGACTCAGGTAATTTGTGCTCTTGCCTTCTGCCAGAGTGCTGAGTGCTGGTTGGCTGCACATACTTCTCCATTGCTAAATGACCTGCCTCTGCATTTAATTTGAATAATGTTCTGACAGCTTTAATCAACTGTAAAATGTTACCAACAGAAAACATACTGAAGCCTTCAGATAGCTTTTGTAAGTATTCAATATTTGCATAAACAATAAGCATTGTTTGAGTTGTTCACTCTCACCCTACCTGGACCCTACTCGTGCCTTTCAACTAAAATCAAGCTACACAATAAAAACCTTGTTCAAATATGATTAATTAGCATCCATTTTCCCCAACAATGGGCTCTTTCTATTCATAAAGGGAAAACAAGAGGGAAATAGCTTTGCAGAATAAATTAAGCCAGGAAATCTCTTCCACTAAATAATAAAAAAAGTTTTAAAATTTAGCATTCATGAATTCAAATGGAAAATATATACTGTTGATGTACTGTCTACTCCAATGAAATACCTATACAAAAGCAATTGTAATAAAATATTCGGTATGAATCCAATTATATTTTATTTCCACAAAGACAATTAATTAAGCATGCTTGACACAGGTGTACTTGTGTGAGCTTTATCTACATACCAGATTGTTAACTGTCACAAATGACTTAGAGAAATGTGACAGTTTCAAATTCCTATGTTCCAGTGAAAAGTTTTTTAAATCTTTTAGTAATGTGACATGGAGAGAGCACCCATTCATTGGTAGGACACTCACAAAGGAATATGGTAAGTCCTCTCTCTACTCTAAGACAAATTCTGAAAATCCATCACTGCTGAGAGCTGATCCTTGGCATCAAATATGAAAGTAGAGAATCCAGAGGCAGAGTTTGTAAGTAAGGGAAAATGTAAGTGAATTCTGGTGTTTAGGTAGGGCAAGTAGCTGGAAACTAAATTGTCTCCTAATTGTTAGGTAGCAGATAAAGCAGATCTGGTCCAGAAACAAAAAGGCAGTGATTATTTGGGGTTTTCCAAAAGGACAAAGGCCTTGTCCATGTCTATACCCTGAGGGGCTTCACCTCAGCACAGACCTCTCTGAATGTTTCTCAATACTCAACACAATTCTTGGTCCAATAGTTTTCTTCCTTTGATGGGACTTCTAAACAACACAAATGCCTTATTTAGTTTATGAAAGGTCTATGGTATATCAATTGATTCCTGACTTATATAGAAAATAGCTTCATATCTCAGTCTTTTATTTTATATCATTATTCCAAAATATTTAAGAATGGGTAATACAGATTCAATGATATGAAAAAAGATAAAGGCATAATAATGGATTAGACTCATCACTGAACTTCTGTAGGAAAGTTGTATACAGAAATGAAAAACTTCTTCCAGTGACAAAGATTTTCTATCTGGGATGAAGGATAAAGGGCTTTTTTGATCTGCTTTAGCCTTATTTCATTACTAACAATAGCCCAGCTTATCCCTTAACATCTAACACCTCCTCATCTACATAAGTAGAAGAGACATGTGTGAATGACAGTGAAAGACAGAATTTAAATTAGTCACTTTAGTTTTTCTTTTAAACTTTCTCAAACTATATTTTAAATCAGTGTGTTTAATGAAAATTATGGTGATACTATTTCTGATCTAGTTAAGGCCAATTTTGTACTATATATTTTAAAAATGATTCTAAGTTTATAGGGAGATTTTCAAAAGAAAGGAAATAAGAGATTAAAGGTCATCTGTAATACTACCTCAAACATAATCACTGAAATTATCAGTAAACTAATAGATATGTTTTATAAATCATCGCACATAAAAACGATCAGTACATGGGATATAAAACATGCACTGTGAATCATGCTTAATGTTAATAGACTGCATCTTCACATTAGAGAGCATGTTTTTCATGTTAAAAATATGTGTGGAATAAAATTTCTTGTCATTAAACATCTTGCATTATATTTCATGGTAAAATGAGTCCTTTATATCAATATGTATACTTTGTATAATCAATCAAACACAGGAAATGATACAATGTGTTAAAGAACTTACCAGATATAAGATTAATTTTGATAGGTCACACAAGAATTGAGAAGGAATCTGAGTTCAAATGTTGCTGTTTGGATCATGATTGATGGCGTAGAAATACAACATTCTGGTCAGGTCAGTTTGACTCCATCTTGGTGTCAAGTACAATACTCACACCTATGCTTAAAAGTTCTGTGTTCCCATTAATTTTCTAAAATGAATAGAGGAAAAGTGATTATTTTTGAACAAGTAAAGAACTATTGTATAGTATGCAGAAAGTTTGCTATTATCCATCAGATTCTTTATCTTTTTTTATTATGACAGAAAATTAATACCAAAAATTATGCTCCATTTTATTTTAAACCTTTGACTACTTTACCAATGAAAGCTTTAAGAAGACACTGAAGAAAGAAAGTTAACAATCTAACAGAAGATGGAAAGACCTCCCATGGTCATGGGTTGGTAGAATTAATATTATGATACAACCATCCTATCAAAAGTAATATACAGATTTAAGTTAATGGCCATAAAAATTCCAATTCAAATATTTTACACAATTTGAAAAATATTCTTAAAATTCATATGGAGACACAAAGGACCCAGGATAGCTAAAGCAATCTTATACAATAAAAACAATGATAGAAGACTGACCATCACTGATATCAACTTATGCTACAGAGCTATAATAACAAAAACAACTGACATAAAATTAGACATACTGAACAATAGACAGGAACTGAGGATACAGATGAAAGCCTGTGCTTGTACAGCCACCCAATTTGTGGTAGAGGCCAACAATACACACTCGAGAAGAGACAGCATCTTCATCAAATAGTGATGGTAGTTACTTGTAGAAGAATGAAAGTAAAGAGCTTTGAAATAAGATCTGTATCATGAATCTGATGAGAGAGTAGGGGCTGTGCTTGAACTCATTGGCATAGGACAGGACCTTCTGAACAGGACTCCAATTGCACAGGTATCGAGACCAACAATTTACAAAATGAGACCACATGAATCATCTTTACAGAAGAAACACCATCAATCAAGTGAAAAGGAAGACTACAGAAAGGGGGAAAATGTCTTTACCAGTTGCTATGAGACTTCTTTTTTCCAGAACAGTTAAGTAGATGGTTGTCTGATCCAAACTGTTACTTCTACTTGCATAAACTTTTCCATGGATACTGTTTGCTTATTAATTTTATTTACATACCATGTTGTATTTCTCTGAAAAATAATCATAAAGCATTAGACATTGAATATGTGCATACATAGTATAATAATTATGAATATGTCCTCCTCTTCAATAGCAATATGTATCAAGTATTTCTGATACTGGCTGCATATCTACTGCTGGAATTTCTCTTAAGCGTAGGTTCATGTGAAACCCGACATTTTTGTATCATTTTCACTCTGGGATTCTCAATTACCTCTTTACAATCATGAAAACTGTAAAAAGATTCATGGGGGAAGTAGAGTTAACACGAAACAATTTGGCAGTGTTTGAATAAGTAAGTTTGTACAGATACTGATGAGGTAAGTTACTATACATAAGAGACTAATTTCTAATTTTTTTTTGAAAAGAAAAGTGAAAGAACAAAATTTCAATTTGAAAGCCAACAAAAAATAAATTGAATTTCTCTGTCTCAGTACCTAAACACTTCCCAGTGGGCTTTGCATAGTATCCATCAACACTATAGAATAGCCTCCAATTTATAAACCAGGCACTTTTGTCATCACAAAGACTCTATATGGTAAGAATAAGCTGTATTTGAGGACATAACATTTTTTGCAAATTTAAAAAAAAATTACAGCTACATCATTTATGACTTCCCTTTCCTCCCTTCAAACCCTCTGTGTGCCCATCCCCCTTGCTCTTTCAAATATATGGCCTTTGTAGTACTGTTACATACATATATGTAGATAGATAGATAAACAGATAGATGATAGATATATGATAGATAGATAATAGATGATAGATAGATAGATAGATAGATAGACAGATAGATAGATGATAGATAGATAGATATTCTTAAATTGTTTGCCTTCTGGATTATTCTCTAGTTTCAATTCCACCCACATAGCCAAAGATCAATCTTGATGACCGTGGATGATTCTTTGTATTCCTAGAATCTAAATGCAACCAACTCCGCACCACAGTTTCTATCGCCACAGCACCAGCAAGCCTGTATCTAGATTAAATTCATCCTTCATTTTTGATGTGTCACTTCTCTCTGCTTTCTTTTCCTATAGATACTTTGCATAAGCAGAATTTATGCTTAATTTATGACTTTAGTCTCTCAATAGTGGATGATTTGATTGAAAGTAACATTTTTGAGAAAAAAACATTTGAAAATCTGAGAAAAATGTTAAAGTGTGTGTGTGTGTGTGTGTGTGTGTGTGTGTGTGTGTGTATGTGTTTAAAAATACTGAAGTGGTGACTATCTATAGAATAATGACCACTAGATCTAAAACATCGATAAACGATAAGAACAACTTAAAATCTTGCTTTCCTTGAAGAGTTTGTAGAGGAGAGAGTGAAAGGTAGATTTGATCAAACCATATTATATGTATATATAAAATTCTCAAACAATAAATTAATGTTTCTTTTAAGAAGGATTATCATCCTAATCCTTAAAAGAAACATTTCTTTAATCACCTGAGTGAAGTAACCCAGACTCAGAAAGACAAACTCATAAGTGGATATTAGATGTTAAAGCAAAGGATAACCAGACTACAACCCACAGCTCCAGAAAAGCTAGCTAACAAGGAGGACCCAAAGACAGACATACGGATCACCCTAGGAAGAGAAAGCAGATGAGACCTCCATGAGTAAACTGGGGGTGAGGGGTGGACAATGGAGGGTAGGGGATGGGGGATGAGAACATAAGGGAATGGGATGGTCAAGTTGGAACAGGGATGAAGTAGGAGAGCAATGAAAGAGATATCATGATAGAAGGAGACATCATGGGGATAGGGAGAAACCGAATGCTAGGGAAGTTCCCAGGAATCCGAGGATTGACCCCAGCTTAGACTATTAGCAATAATGGAGAGGGTGCCTGAACTGGCTTACCCCAGAGATCAGATCAGTGAATACCCTAACTGTCATCATAGTGCCTTTCTCCAGTAACTGATGGAAGCAGATGCAGAGATCCACAGCCAAATACCAGGCCAAGCTCCAGGATTCCAATCAAAGAGTGAGAAGAGGGATTCTATGAGCAAGGGCATCAAGATCATGATGGGGAAACCTACAGAGACAACCAAAACAAACTAGTGGGAACTCATGAAATTTAGATCAACAGTTGTGGAGCTTGCATGGGAATGAACTAGGCTCTCTGCACAGGGAGACAATTGTGTAGCTTGATCTGCTTAAGGGGTTCCCTGGCAGTAGGATCAGAATCCATCCCTGGTTCATGATCAGACTTTTTGGAGCCCACTACCTGTGATGGGACACCTTGCACATCCTTGAGGTGGGGGAGAGGCTTGGACCTGCCTCTACTAAATGTACTTCCCCATGGGAGGCCTTACCTTCTTGTAAGAGGGAATTGGGGGTGGGTTGGGAGGGGGAGGTTAGAGGGGCAGGTGAAGTAAAGAGGGGGGATCATTGGTTGTTATGTAAAATGAATAAAAAATTGTCTTAATAAAAAAATGATAAGGACTTTAAGTCATAGAACTATAAGCAATTTGAATAAAGTAATTCCCCCTGTAGGGAGTGGTATTTTCACTGAGTGTTATTAGGAGCACCATTAAGATTCAAGAAGTAATATAAAATCTGAGGCAACCAAACCTTCTCCAGATATTGCCATACATTTCTTGAGGATATGAACTGCTTCCCAGTTGATAATCTCTGCAGCAATCATGAAAAACATCTGAGTTTGGTAGATGAAACAAAAATTCTGTTGCTTAAGACATTCAAAATGTTCTCATGTGCCCATATAGGAATCCAAAATATCACAAACTGGAAACCATAATATATATGCAAAGGACCTGTAAAGTTACTGTGCACTGACATGTTATGAAACAAAATAACCTCCAATGATGCCACTGTGTTCATTTTGTACTGGGCATAGAGTCTACCCTTAAGAGTGGTTTGTTTCTCCAGTGAGACTCCATTGGGGAAAAAATTCATTTTCAAATGGTTTTCAATTGGAGTTACCTTCTGGGTTAGAGATGGCAAAAAGTGTCCACATCTTCTTGTAGCTGTGGGATCCAATATGTTGCAGACAGTGTACAGGTCTTGTGTTGGTTCTTATATACTTTCTGCAAAGAATTCTCTGAGCCTTTAGGAGAGGGATTTGATGTAGCTATACCATTTAGGCTTGGGTGTTTCAAAGTCCCTTACTCTTCATACATTGATTATGGGACTCTGTATTTGTTATCATCTGCTAAAGGAGGAAGCTTGCGGATGATGGCTAAGAAAGGCACTGATCTCTATGTCATTGGACTTTTTCATTGGGACTGGAAGTTTTCTTTGGGCATCCAGATCACAAAAAGTGACACAGAGACTTAGTAATTATGAAAGCTCAGGCAATAGCTTAGGCTTGTTTCTAACTAGCTCTTATTACTTAAATTAATTCATATCTTTTAAGCTATGTTCTTTTACATAGCTCAGTTACCTTTACTCTGTACTGTCCATGTTGCTTCCTCAGTGTCTGGCTGGTGACTCCTCCTTTCTTCTTCCCAGAGCTCTCTCAGTCCAGAAGCCCCTGCCATACCTCCTGCCTAGCTATTGGCCATCTAGCTTTCTATTAAACCAATAGTGACAAATCTTCACACAGTGTAAAGGAATATTCCACATCTATGAGTATGGCAGAATTTCATTAGAAGTCATCTCATGGTTACACACCCTTAGTTTAACAGTAGTATGTGGTTTCCTCCTAGGTCCCTGGCCTGTCTAGCCTCTGGTTCTTGGAAAGTCAAGCAATATCAAGTATGGGTTCCATCTCATGGAGTGGGCCTTAAGTCAAATCAGATATGAGTTAGTTACTCCCACAAGCTTTGTGCCATCATTGCACCAACATATTTTGAGGTTGGGACGCCATTGCAATCTCCTTGTTCAGCTTTTTTCCTGACCATTAACAATTAACAACTTGTAACCAACCATCATAAACAATGACAATATCCATAACTTATTAAACAACCAAAAACCTCCCATCCTACCTCTTGGGAATGTGGGTATCGTTTTCTTAAAATTACTTCCTGCTTTCTGGAGGTGATGACATCTTTAGGGGATCCTGAAAAGAAAATTTTTTGGGTTAATTGTCAAGTCCTATATAATTTGTTCAGTCGCTGCATAATGAGAAAGTGCAGGACTTGTTTCAAGTCCTTGTTCAAGTAGTCTGTCAGCTAGCCATCTCAAAACTGTCCTGAGCAGTTTGTACTCCAAAGCAGATCTTTCCGTGGTGTTAATCAGCTTAATGGCTTTACCATAGTCCATGTGGAATCATCTTTGTGGAGTCCCATCTTGCTTTTGAAGATTTCAAAGTTGCTGTTAGGTGTGGTCATGGTTTCCTGCAGACTTTTTTTTTTTTGTGCCTCCTCTGTGGTTTGGAACAATCACAGTCTGATAAATGACTGTCTCTCGGAACCATGAATGTTCTTCCCTAGAAGAGAAAATCTTCACAGCAATTTCTTCCCACCATTTGTCTTGCCAAACTTTTCCAAACTGACCTTTGCAGATGCTTTCTTGTAACATGATGGTCCAGGCAATTCTTCTCTGAACAAGCAGCAGTAAACTCTTCATCCCAGGTAGCAGCATCACTAACATGAAGAGGAGCAGCCAGCAACTCAGAGCCGCTGCCTCCATGGTCCCACTGCCACTGTTTGTGTATGGGCCCCAAAGTTTCTCCTTAGCAAGCCTCCTAGGCCAGCCTCAAACTCGGAATCCTCCTGCCTCTGCCTCCTTCAGTAAATCCAACCAGTGTGCCACCACAACTGCCTGAGTGTAGCTTGGGTTTGAGCTGGGGCCCTCAAGGCCACAGGCAAGAGACTTTTTCATGAATTTGTACCACGAACGTTGGGCGCCAGATGTAGCAGGAATCTTAGAAGGTCTTATTAATAAAATCAAACCTGAAGCCAGTTATTGGGGTGAATGCTGGAAGGTCAGAGAAGCAGAACAAGCCACAGCTACCTCACCTTGCCAATTCCTCAGCTGATCCTGTTTCCTCAGACTGGATGCCTCTGAGTTTTCATCCAGAATGAATCTCAGCTGAACTGCTGCTCAAAAGCCCGAAAGTTTAACCAGCCAAATGCTTCTAGTTTCTGGTCTTCATGCCTTATATATCTTTCTGCCTTCTGCTATCACTCCCTGGGATTAAAGGCTCACTTATTGGGATTAAAGGCATGTGTCACCATGCCTGGGTGTTTCCAATGTGGCCTTGAACTCACAGAGATCCAGAGGGATTTCTGCCACTGGAATGCTAGGGTTAAAGGTGTGAGTGCCACCATTTTCTAGCCTCTATATCTAGTGGCTTTTCTGTTCTCTGACCCCAGATAAGTTTATTAGGGTGCACAATATTTTGGGGAACACAATACCACCACACTGAGGGGTGGGACCCAATGGAGATCTGCAAGTTTGACTCAGTCTCTCTGTATAATGTCTGACTATAGGTCTCCATACCCACTTTCATCTGTTGCTTGAGGAACCCTCCCTGATGATGACTGGACAAGGCACTGATCTATTAGTGTATACAGAATATTACTAGGAATTATTTCATCGATTTTTTTTGTCACATTTGGTTATATCCTAGGTCTCTGGGCTATCCACTCTCCAGTTCCTGGCTATCTGGGCAGTGCAGGGCATAGGGTCCCTCTCATGGGGTGGGCCTCAAGTTAAACCAAACATTTGTTGACCACTGCCCTGTGTTCTGCCACACCATTGCCCCGTTGCCCCAGCACATCTTGCAGGTAGGACAGATTGGAGATGGAAGGTTATGTGGCTGGGTGAGTGTCCAGGTTTCTCTTTCTGTAGCCTAAAGAGTACCCTCTAGTATCAAAGAGACTAGAATGTAGAGTAAAGGCTCCAAACCCATACCAGCTCAACCTCTTTATGTTCAATGAGCTGAGTGGAAGTTGTTCTTGGCAATGGGGTCCCACTGTCAGTTTTCAGAGGGCACCCTTCTGTATAATCATCAGGCTGGGTTGTTTAGGGATCTCCCAGGACTCTATTAGCCAACAGTTCAACCAAATATAATCTTGTATCACCACTGGAAGCCTTGCTTGGCTATAAAAGATGGTGGGTTCAGACTTTGGTATCCTCCATTACTAAAAGTCCTCACTGAGGTTATGTTCATAGATTCCAGGAAATTTCCACTGCACTAGATTTCCACACAGACACCCAAATGCCTCCCAATTTCAGCTGTTTCTTCCTGCATTCTCTTCTTCCATTCCTCCTTGTACTGCCTGACTGATCTCTCCTGTTCCTGTCCTCACCCTCCCTGAGTCCACCCACAGAATCTATTCTTTTCCCCCCGACACACACTCTCCTCTTTACCTAATCTCTCTGGGTCTGTGGATTATAGATTGATTATCATTTACTTAAAAGTTAATGTCCACTTATAAGTGAATAGATACCATATTTGTCTTTCTGCATCTGGGTTACCTCACTCAGGATGATTTTTTTCTAATTCCCTACATTTGGCTGCAAATTTCATGATATCATTGTTTTTTATAACCACTGAGTAATACTCCATTGTAAAGGTACTACAATTTCTTTATGCATTCTTCAGTTGAGAGACATCCAGTTTGTTTCCAGTTTCTTGCTATTATTAATAAAACTGCAGTGAACACAGTTGAGCAAGTGTCCTTATGGTAGGATGGAGCATTCTTTGGGTAGATGCCCAAGAGTGGTATAACGGATCTTGAAGTGTATCTATTCCCAAATTTCTGAGAAACTGCCATATTGATTTCCATAATGGTTATACAAGTTTGTACTTCCAACATCAATGAAGGAATGTTCCCCTTACTCCATATCCCTACCAGCATGAGCTGTCACTTGTGTCATTGATCTTAGTCATTCTGACAGTTGAATTCTCAAAGTAGTTTTGATTTACATTTCCCTGATGAATAAAGATGTTGAACATTTCTTTAATTGTTTCTTGGTCATTTGAGATTCCTCTATTGAAAATTCTCTATTTAGATTTGTACTCTTTTTTTTTTGAGACAGGGTTTCTTTATGTAGCCTTGGCTGTCTTAGTACTAGCTCTGTAGACCAGGCTGGCCTCGAACTCACAGAGATCCACCTGCCTCTGCCTCCCAAGTTCTGGGATTAAAGGCATGCACCACCACTGCTGGCCTGTACTCCATTTTTTTAATTGGATAATTTAGATATGAAGTGTGATCCTAATTAGTCTTAACAAGAAAAACCCGGAGTCAGATATCAAGGGTGAAGCTGAAAGATCAGAGAAGCAGAGCAGCCAGCCACCAGAGACTTCTTACCTCTATGGATCCTTAGACTAAATGGCAGGGGCGGGGGATTCCTGTCTCTATGTATCCTCAGACTGAATGGGGCCAAGGTCCTGTCTCAACCTCACTAGTGCTGGGATCAAAGGTGTGTACCAACACTGTCCAGATCTGTTTTTCTTTTAGACTGGTTCAATCTCATGCAGCCCAGGGTGGCCTTGATCTTCCTGATTACTTCTTCCAAGTGCTGGGATTAAAGGTGTGTGCACCACTGCCAGGCCTCTATGGTTAGCTAGTGCCTAGCTCTGACACCTGATCTCCAGGCAAGCTTTATCAGAACACAGACAAGGTATCACACAACATATGTTTGTGTGTGTATGCATGTGTGTATGTGTTTATATGTGTATGTGTGAATGTGTGTGTGTGTGTGTGTATGTGTGTGTGTGTGTGTGAGAGAGAGAGAAATTTCATAGATTGAAAAGCAACATAATTTAGAAAAGATTTTTGACAGGAATTTGACTGAACTCCACTTCAAATACAACTTCATGAAAATGTTGGTGTACAAAACACTCATGACCAATTATGGGGCGATGGCCAGTTGCTTGGTAATTTATTTTTGTACTGTAACTTTTGAAATATTCTGTTCGTTCAACTCCTGATTATTACCACAACTGATAACCCCACTCTTCTTTAGTGCTCCAAAGGTCAGAATCCATAGATGCTAATTGATCCCAACCTCAAGCAATTTGAAAATGCCTTTGCTCATGCCAACCACAGATGTAATGTACTCATAATTCTAAGTCTTTCTCTGAAATAATTATACAAGTAACCAAATTTTTCATGCATTTTCCATTCATTCAAGATGTATTTCAAGCTAATACAAATTAATAATTCAAAGAAAAATACTTCTTAATTTCTGAGTTAGTTGAGGAAAAACAGTGTCTTAAAATCCAAGAATGTGATAGTTCATATTTCTGAATAACTCTAATACATTACAATGTTTTAACATCCAAAATCATTAAAAGTGAATTTTCTATATTTAATTGGAATATGGATACAGAAGAGATAGTTTTTTTCTTTATTATTGATAGAATTATGGAGCAGTCATAAGTGAAAGTGTTCGTATCTCTTTCAGGGGTTTCTGAAGTTCTTCATAATTCAAATACAAAATACATTAGCACTTCACTGGGGAGGCTGAAGCAAATAGAATTTAACACTACCCTGGGCTACATAGGAGTTCCTGGAGAGGGGGTGGGGAAAAAGAAGAAAAGGAGGAGTAGGGGAGAGGGAGAGAGAGAGAGACAGAGACAGAGACAGAGAGAGACAGAGAGAAAGAGAGAGAGGAAGAAAGAAGAGAAAAGACAGCATGATGGCATGCAATTGTAACACTAGAGCTAGAGAAATGGATACAAACAGATTCCCAGGTCTCTCTTCCAGACAGTATAGTCTACTATACTATACTACTACTCCAAGTCTAAGAAGGCCCCTGTATCAAAAACAAGGTAATTGGTACCTGAGGACTGATACCTGACGTTTTTGTATGGTCTCTCTACATGCACATGCTTGAGCACAACTGTGTGTACATGCGAACACACACACACACACACATACACACACACACACATACATAGACACATGTATACACACACACACACACACACACACACTAACGTGCATATACAAAAATAAAGAAAATATTCAGGTGGTGAAAAATTGGTTGTATTGAAGCATAAGTTAGTCTATATTCTGTATCCTTTTAAAAATTCTGTATTTGATATATATGACATACTTTACTCAAAAATATGCATGTCTACCTCCATATCACCAGATATACATTTATATTTCTGTGGGTTTAATGAATGCTAAGAAGCAGTAAATTTGGGTTCATTTTGTATGACTTGTACAACAAGGTAGCTATTAAAACTTAAGTGTTTCTGGTACTACAATTGTGCCCCTCACTGTGCTTTTGAAAGTGTCAGAACATCAACTTTCTGAAGAGCATTTGAAAACAAATGTCAAGAAGTTGATAAGCTATAACCCATAGACTTTTACTTTAAGGGAGAATAAACTCAGATAAAGATTCCGTGTAAGCAATTCATACATTTTCAACGTAAAATCAGGACTAACCTACACATTCACTAATAACAATGCATGCAAATTGATGCTTCTGTCTGAACTCATATATATTAAATTGTGTAAAGAACAATTCACCTCAGCTAATACTTCCCACACATTGAGAATTAGAACTTGAAGAGTAAAAGCAAAACCTAAACAGCTAAAGTCAACTGCATGTATCATCCCAAACCTGCAAACTAAGCCATAGACAACTGACATCTTTATATTCCTTGAAGAGGCCTCACTTATAAGTACCTCAGTGCATTTGTGCACCAGTATAACCATATTATCTGTATCACTATATTTATTATGCACCATAAGCATCATACCATTCCATTACAGTTATTTTATTCTCACTATTTGAAATCATTGAGTTGATGTCTTTCTCTTTAATTATCTGCTGCCTCTATTGAAAAATAAACTGCATGAACAATTAAATTCATATGTAAAACTACACCACATGTAAAACCTGGAAAAAAAGATGTATGAAGGTACTAAAATAAACATTTCTTAATAAAAACTGTAAGTACATTTACAAATTGGATATGTGAAAGATATTTAAAATATGGTGCAGCCAATACTCAAGAGAATGGTGTATGAGCAAAAATATTGATGTTTTTAAATATTTGTGAGGCTGATATTATTTATGTCACTTTATAGATGAGAAAATTGTAAGTAAAAACTAATACACACTCTTTTGGAAAATGTCTTTCTTACATAATATCAACTATCATTAAGAATCTATTATGCCATTTTTCATCTAATATCCTTCTAAAACAAAATGTCAATTGATAGAATTTACTTGCATGTTTAGTTACAAACTACTATAAGGAAGACAGGGATCTGGATATAATTTACAGTTTTATTTTCTTCTCCATGGAGTTATCCACTTACATACTTATTTTGTAAATTCATATTGTGGATGTAATTCTGACAAGCTTTAAATCCTAAACAATTATTGTCTAAAATTCACCAATAGCATCTTTCATTTGACCTACATAAGCTTTTAATTGTTATCATTCACTATTCTTTCAGTCATTAGTTATCATGCTTAATATTATACTGATCATATAATTATTGGTTTATTAGGAGATTAATTCTAGTTTGATTTTCATAACAAAGTGATAAGTATTCTTTATTCCAGCTTAGAAATACAACAAAACCATTATTGTACTCAGATTCAAATCATTAGCGTGAAGGTAGACTAGCATCAATTAACAATGACATGACTTTCCTGGCTTAATTTCTTTCTTATAAAGTTATTTGACATAGAAGAGAAAGAATTCAGACAGCCTATTAAAACTTATGTCTTTAAGTAATATTACTTGTTCAATTTCATGAGAGTGGCTAGGTTATTTTTAAGCTCTTTGACATAAATGAACAAAAGCAGAAAATGTTCATTGAGCAAAAGTACATTAAAATTTAATATCATAAAATGTCAGGTTTCTTTTAACAAAAATCAAATGCTCCTAAGTTTTTAAGACATGCAAGAACAGGGGTTGTAAGTGGGTGTTGAGCCAGATAATAGTTGTTCTATTAGTTGATATTCTAATCATGAATACAGCCAAACGTTCATCTTCTTCCTCCATTCACATACGTGACAAGGGATACAATTCTGCAGAAGAGCATGTGGAAACTGCACCACTTTCCAGAAGTTTCATTCTGTAAGACAGGCTCTGCCTTCTGTGTTTTTAACATCTTCTCTTCTGTGTTTTCTCTGTGGGGCCTGTAGGTCTACTAAAGACATCACATTAAAGACAACACAACAGTATGTTACTGAGTCATGGCTCCATATTATCTCATGATTTTTACTTCTGTTTTTTATGATTTCTATTTCTTACACCAACTGATATTCAGTTATAAATTATAGCAGTAATGGGTTGTTTTAAATCTTACAGACAAAAAAATGTCCACATTTCTTTTAGATTAAAAGATAACATATACTGCCAGGTATAGGTACTATTCTTAAGTGTATTTTATATGCCCAATGAGATTCCATTGGAGAAAACTAAGTTTTCCATTGTAAGTGGGTATCTGTTGCACATAGTTCCTTAGGGATGGGATCTCATATCTACTTCCCTTTCTCATTGCTGAAACCCTGTCTGAGTTGAACCTGTACAGCTCCCATGCATTCTATCACAGTCTCTGTGAGTTCATATATGTGATTTTGTGTTTAGATGGTGTATGTGTGTGTGTGTGTGTGTGTGTGTGTGTGTGTGTGTGCGCGCGCGCACATTATTCTGACTTTTTTTTAACTGTTCTTTTGCTCTCCAGAAAAATAAAGGAAGGTCATGGAGTTGGGGGGGGTATTGAGGTCACGAAGATCTGGGAGGGGTCAGGGTAGAAGAAACAATAATCCAAATATATTGTATGAAAAAAATTTCAGTTAAGTTTTAAAAGAAAAAAATACATACTTATATTAGTATACTTACAACTAAGTGTTACAATAGATCTTTATTCCTGGAAGGAGATCATAAAAACTAAATACATTGCTAATATTCTACTTTGATTACTAAAGGTGTCTACTGGTGATGAGAGTCACATTAATTCCATGACACTGAACTGTAAAACAAGAACAGAGACAAAATTTGAACAATTATGAGTACAAAATGATGGAGGTTAATAGAAATTGAGTCGCAGTAAAATCACAAAGAGGGAGAATTTACTGATTCTGCTCATCTATCAAGGCTGTATGCAAAATCATGAGATCAGAACAATGGTGCAGAATATATAATAAGAAGAGACAACCTACTGCCTGTCACCTTCAGACTGCTGTCACCATCTGTATGTTTGTAAAACACTTTCCATGATGAGAATCATCTGTCAAGAAATTAAGAAATGAAGGCCTTGTGTCAGCAGTGAATGTTTTATTTTCTTAATCTGACAGTGTTAATTCATTTTTATTTTTTGCATTGATGAGGTATCAAAACAAAAGCCTTTGCTTGTGCATTCTATGTAAACAAATTACCAATGAACACATCCCTAGCCCTTAAAATGTGTTTTTAAGATAAAATTAGAAAATTTAGCCCTAGTATTGTGGGTTTTTTCCTCAATGTCTATTGTGCACAAAAGAATAATATAGGAAAAAAAATCTCAAGTTCAAGAGACAGGCAGTGGGTAAATGTGTTTGCTGCACAAGCCTGAGGATTCAAGGTTAGATGTCCAGAAACCCACATTAAAATCCAGATATGGTTGCATACCTGTGACCCCAGCATTATGGGAGAGAAAGACAACGGAATCACTAAGATTTTCTGGTCTCCAGTCTTACTCCAAATTCAGTGAGAGACCCCATTTCAAGGGAATAGGCAGAAAGTGATATAGCCAGGCATCTAATATTCTCCTTTTTCTTCTGTGCATACACACAAGTAAATGCACCACACACACACACACACACACACACACACACACACACAC
>CABHPQ010143868.1:22492-42910 GCA_902168405.1 Peromyscus aztecus
CACACACACACACACACACACACACACACACACACACACTCACATGCACATATATACAACACCACCCACCCGCATACATAGGAAATCAGTTTAATTTCAAATGCTTGTCTTTTTTATCAACATACAAAAATACTTTACATACAAATTTTAGCTTTTAGATTTGAGTTCTTAGAAATGGTCTCAGTTTGTTAGTTTGGGAACTGACTAGCTCTGGACTGTAGACTCAAGTTATATTTGAAGTAAAAATAATTTTATTCCCGGAGATAACCATATTGCATGGGTAGCTGTTTGTCTTCAAGTTCTTATTTCAAAAAGAGACTATGTGAGGTGGGTGGTAGGGACAAATGGTGCAAGTGGATGCGTGTTTACTCTGGTAAAGATTTTTAAACTTGGAGGGAAGAGATGAATTACTGGTAAAGTGCTTACTTACCATGCAAGCCACAGGACCTAAGTCTGGATCCCCAACACCACACAGAAAGCCAGGCATGGTGAGATGATGCATGTCCATCATCCCAGCACTGGAGAGAAGGAGACAAGCTGATCTGGGATAATTGCCAGTTTGTCTAGCTGAACTGGTGAGTTACAGATTCAAAAAGAGTCCTTGTCTCAAAAACTAGGGCATGAGAGAGGAAGACATTCAGACATACAAAGACAAACATATGCACAAACTTACATACACACACAAAAATATCTAAATCTGGTATATATGGTTGAATTTCAAGATTTTTCATATAGGAAATGCTTTAGAATTTTGGAACATAATAACATTATTTTAAGCATGATCACTAAAACTCAAATAAAACTAAGGCTAGAGAAATTAGAGTATATACCACTAAATTATTTCTAAAACCAAAATTATCATTATTATAACTAGAATGAACAGACAGCATACTTGATGAGAAAAAAACATTTACAAGTCATGTATCTGATGAAGAGTTAGTAAATGAACTATAGAAGGAATTAAGAAAAAACAGTAACAAAGTAAAGAAAAGAAAAAAATCTAAAAAATGAGTAGTAGGCTTCAGGAGAAGTTTCATAAAAGAAAACACAGAAAGGATAAGAGACATGGAAAAAGTCTCAACAACACTCATCATAAGAGAAATTGAAAACCACAAAGAGCTTTCACCTCATTCATGTTAAAAGTTATTAGAATAAAGATTACAAGTGACAGCAACAATATAGAAAAAGATGATCCTGGCATGGTAAATATGTACAGATGTTATGAAAACAATATGGATGCAATCAGCACAACTAAAACTAAAATTACCATGTGACCAGAATTCCACCTAGTATGTATACTACTTATCAAATAACATCTTAAAGAATAAAAGAAGCCACACATTTAAAAAACGTGTAAAATTGAGCACAATGCCTGTGATGCCAGCACTAATGCCTGAGACAGGGGTGTTTAGAGTTCTAGGCCAACTTCGGCTGCAAAGAATGTCTAGAAAGAATAAAAGCCAATCACATTTGAAAATTGTATTTTTCAAAGAAAGGATTTACATGCAAAATCTCACCTTCCCCAAGAGCACAGCAAATAAGTATATTAAAAGACACTGAATTTAGCAGTCATCAGGGAAATGTCAACTAAATAGCATGGCATGGGTAGGCTTTTTTTGTAATAGTGGTTTTTGTACATCTTAGCTGTGTAGCAATGATATACATTAACAGAACTCTTAGCTACTACTAGAGAGAGTATAAAATGGTATAGATAGTTGGATAACGTTTCTTACCTTTTCACAATGCCAGACATATAACCAAACAATCCAATTCCTAAACTTAACTGTTAGAAAGATGATACGGTAATTCATAATCCTGTATTATTAGCAGTATTTTTTATAATGACCCAAAGCAGTAAGAAGCCAAGATATCTTGAGTGTTCAGTAAGTGAAGAGAAATAATGAATAAAGTAAAATGATGAAAAAAGAACCCATGAGTCATACTTGGAATCACCAACCCTTCCTTATCTGGACTATAACCCAGGTTTTGATAGATGACTAAAATAGTATAAACATTCAGTACCTGTGCCTTCACACTGAGACTGTCTCCTTGGAGCAGAAGATGCCTGCTCAGCTGCATATTAACCATTTCAGGAACATTTGTCTAAAATCAGTAACCCTTTCCTTAGCATAAGTGGTTTATATACACCCAGATGTTCAACCTGATACAGAGCAACAGCACAGTTCCTGGAGTCTTCTAGTCATCAACAACAGCCTCACGGAGAAGCCAGTCCTTGTGCTAACTAGCTGGATCTGGAATGTGCGACCCATCTTTTCTCAGATATGATAGTCAAACTTCTTGTGACAGGAACCCAAACTGTAGATATTGTCATCATCCAGCTTGGGAAGATAAGAGCAACATACAGCAGGGATAGTGACTGGACAGGTTCAGAAAGACGACATAAGGGCCTCAGTTTATAGCATTGCTGCCTAAGGATGAAACCTTGTCCTGTGACAGCTGCAGCCCTAAGAAAAAAATTCATTAAAGTAAATGTGTATATATATATATAATTTACATTAAATTCAAATATTAATATTAAAAGAAATATATCCATATTCTGAGCACAAAAAAAACAACAACAAACAATTCTCCAAAGAGGTAACAACAAGCCTTTTTTCATTAACAAGGCACACCATGGTAAGAGAGGAGATAATGCTCTAACAGTCCAGGCCTGGCCACCATTGCGACCATGCAGCCTCCTGACCCTTGCCTTGTTTTTTCTCTAGAATGACTTCCAGACCATCATTACCACATAGATGGACTCAGCCATTAAACATTTCTCTCCCCGGTGTGTCCACACTGAAAAATAAATAAATAAACCTAATAATGTATTTTATCTGATCAAATATATCTAATTTTAGCACTTTAACATGTAGTCACTATAAAAAATATTTTAAAGAGATATTATACATTATTTCCCCCACATTTGAAAAGACAGGTTGAAGATTACCAGTGTCAGACAAACAGTCACTAAGTGATTAACACATGGAATTCTGACGCAAATTTGAAGAGAGCAAAGAAGAGAGTATAAAAACAGAGATGCCACCATGCCTGTATCCTCTTTCCAATCAGCCGTCAGGTGCCTTGCTGGCCCAAGGGGAGGAAAGTCAGTGCTTCTAATCAAGGCAGACTCTAAGCCCCTATTACAATGTTTCGGACTAGGTGGCAAAGCACAAATGTTCAGCCCATGATCAGAGACCAGCAGAAGATGGTGGAAGAGACCACTGACAGAGGTAGTTATGGCAGCAGGTGGGGACCTTTGCACCCACCGTGGCCTTCTCTGACAACCAGGAAACTCAAGCCCCAAGAGCAATGAAAGGTCTGAGAACAGCTGTCAAGACAACAGCAGAATCTGCAAAAGAAATAAAAAACATGAATTTCAGGAAAGTGCTTGTTTTCGACTAGTCAGGGCTCTAGGATGAGCAAGCCCGGAATTGCATATGGAAGCCTGCAAAGATTCCTACAACTGTGCACACCCAGAAACTTACCAACTCTTCCCTAATTGGTCCTAAATCTCATCTCATTTGTGTGCCTACCTCCAGCCAGTCAAGGCCCAGCTGGTTTCTCACAAAAATGCAGGAGTGCCTGAGGCATCAACCCCCTTTTCACATGGAACTTGTAGGAGGAAGACAGAAAAACTTCAGAGCAAGACTCCTGGCTCTGGCTGGGGATTTCACCTTCAGGTTGCTTTGCCTGAGGCTTCTCCCTCCCGCAAGGAGTTCACAGGAGATGGATACTCAAGCTCCCCGAGCCTGAGGCTTCTGCTTCAGGCAGGGAGTTCTCTAGAGGCAGCCTCCATTGAGAGCAGCTATCAGCTATAGGCAGAGGGATTAATTCAAGATGTCCAACTTCAGCCTTCATGACTTGCTGGTTATCAGGAGACCTGGCCTTGCAACTCCCATCAGTGACTTGTAGATATACCACTGAAACTCCAAACCCTTCATCTTCAACCTCTCGGTTAGGCACTATGGTAGGCAAGAAGGTAGATACCCGTAGTTAGTAAAAGAAAAGCTACATTTTATTATGCTGAGGGTCATGGTTTACACTCTAAATTCCTAACTACGGCCCTAAGCCTATCTCCCCAAGGCTGCTCACCTGTGGAACAAATCTCAGCTGAAGGTCAGGTCCAGTCTCTAACAGAGGTCTCTGATTCAAGGGTCAGGACCCTGGGGGAGACTCACTAGCTGCAGGGCAGATCAAGGTGATGTCTCTCCAGATGTGCAGAGCAGAGCATTGCTCTTGGTCTCTGCTTATATTCTGTACAGTGGGCATCATGGGTTCTAGCACTGTGTTGGGTTATCTTGAGTGAGTGATCTCACTAAGTTCTGGTTGTCAGGTACAGCCTCGGGTGTAGTGGGGATCCTGCCTAAGCTATTTTTGCATATCTAAAAGGCATTTTCTACTGTGCTCATTACAATTATTATTATTGTTGTGTGTATGCATGTGTGTCCAGGTATGTGTGAGAGGGCATTCGTATAGATATGTCTGCAGGATGTCAGCTTCTTCCTCTATTGCTCGCCATTTTATTTTGTGAAGCAAGGTCTTCCACTGGACTTAGAGCTCACTGTTTTTGCTACACTGGCATGGAAGTCTCTGGAATCCACCTGTCTCCACCTCCAAAGCAATGAGGTGAATATCTACTTCACCCACTGCTTACATGAGTTTTATGGATCCTAAGTCCTCGTGGGTGGACTGTAAGCACTTTGACACTGAGCCACACTGAAGGCCCCATTTGCGTTATTTATTAAGCTGGTTAATTTCATGTAGTACTTTTGCCTTTACGACCATCCTCAGGATTATTAGAAACTACTTTTAAATGCTTGCCTCCCTTGTTTTTCTGCAAAAGTGTGCCTTTTACAAATTGTTTGAATAAAGCTAGTGCCTTCTCTAAAAGAGTCTATCCTTACTAAATCTCTTTTCATTTAATCTCAGATGTGTTTTTTCACATCCAGAAATACCTGTCTCAGAACTTTGAATTTTATTCCGTTCTTTTGTTTTTTGTATGTTTGCTTTGATATTTAAGTTGCAACATATTTAAGTTGCACACAGTATTTTATACAATTTTTTGTCAGCAGGTCTCTGTTTTAATGATTTTACTTTTTTTGTGTTCAATTTTAAGAAGACCTGAGTATCTTACATGACTTGTACTTTAATGACTCCATTTTCTGTCCATCTAGTAAAGAACTAGTAATGTAGCTTTTCGATTTTTAGTTTCTGGCTGATTAAGTGGTTAGTTTAGAGCATAGATGAGGGATTGTTATTTCTCAAATTTTACAGTTCTTTGGATGTTGTGTAACGCTAACCTCCCCCGCCCCCTAGAATTGTTACAAAGTAATTATTATTTTCTTTTGACCATTTTTCTCCCCAGATAATAAACGTTTGGGCCTTTGGTTGTTGTTGTTTGGATTTTGCTTCTTAAGTCATATTCTCCTATTAAAGAGTTTGTCTCTTTCAGATAAATGCCTAAAATGGAACTGTCTCTAAACACTTACCCGGTGCTTGTCTCTTTAAGAGCATGTACTTTGAAGTCCCTTTCTGCAGTGTGTTGGTACTGCTTTTTTTTTTTTTTTCCTCAGAATCATCAAAATTTTTGTGGATTTAGTCTTTGCAGTAGTCATTTCAGCACACCCTCAGGCTCCTCAGCATCCCTCTGAATTTCTTGAAGGTTTTCACTGTGTCTGCTTGCCACAGTGTCTCAGATGAACAAAGAGGCGGAACTGTGTAATACTGCAGCATGGATGTTCATTGTGTATTCTGTGCAGTAATTTAAATCTAGGTGTTAGGTAAGGTTGAGGCTGCGGCTGTGCCTGAACAGTTCATAAATACGTACTACAGATTTCTATGAAGATAGTCAGAGGTTTGGGGGGAGGTATTAGGGGATCGTTTTGGGTTTTTTCCTTTCTTCACCATCTCCATTCACTTCCAGCATCTCGATGTTCCTTGCTAATGCGTTCCTGTTTCTTTGGTAACATGGTAGAGGTCCTAAAATTTATCAGGTGCCCTTACATCTACTTTCAGCCAGTGTTATCTCATTTTCTCTGTCTCAAAGCACTGGTCTTGCTAAAGGAATGTGCATACGCAGGCGCTGCCCTCACTTTGGTTTTGTGACACCAGGCTCACTTTGTGCAAGTGAGAAACTTCTCTACCTCTGCTGACCAACGCTAATTAAAACGTGACTTTTGCTGGGATCAGAACCTCTCCAGCTTCTCCAGGTCCTTAATGTCTCCTGCTCTTTCCACTGTCCTGGGTGAGCGACCTGGCTTCCTTTTGTCCAGCTCCTTTCTCTCCGTGCATTGTCAGACTTCTGCAGCCATGCACAGCAACACTAATACCATGATTTTAAAAATCACCTCTGGCAGATTTTTCTAAGTCTCAGTTGTAAGGTTGGTCTCCCAACAGTTCTGCCATGTGTTTTTCCACCACAAGGGATGGAGAGCTACTTTTGTAGACTTGGTTGTCAGCCCTGTGACACTGAAACAGCGTCAAATGACAGCCAATCAGGGTTTCATCCTGCCTTTAGGAACAAAGTGTCATTGGAGCGGAGCGCAGCCGTTTAGTCCTTTATGCGTTGTCTACGGCTGAGTACCATGTACTCCTCAAAGCACAAAATACTTTTAACCTGGAAGTTAAAAAGACTTCTAAGCATTGCTGAAAACTAGTATTGTATACATTGTTTTTGTTAGACAAAAAAGGACACAAAATGCAAAATTTTCAGGATTTTCAAACTAAACAAGTCTTTAAATTAAAAAATCTTGAAATTTTTTATCATCAAATTATATTTTTAACCATTTAATATTCAATGCCACTGGGCTTCTCAGAAATTCTCTGAATAAGAACTATAGAACCCCAACTTTTCCTTCATGTGAATTGAAGTTTTATAATTATTCACTGTCAGCCACGTATAGGGAAGAAAAATGGGAAAAAAACATGAGAGATAGATAGTTAATCATCTTAAAATATGTATGTACCTTTATGTATGTGTGTATGTGTGCCTGTTTGTCTGTTCGTGCACCCCTGGAATGCTGTAGCTATTGTGGCCAGTAGATGGTGAGAGATTCCCCTGAGAAGGTGGTTGGGGGCAGCATGATGTGGGCAACAAACCCAGGTCCTTTGTAAAAGTAGTAAGTGTTCTTAATCACTGAGCTTTTGTCTCTCCAGCCTCCATAGCTGATCATCTTGACATGGCAAGTATGCCCACCAGTTTTACTCATATTCTACTGATAAGCAACATCACAATACTGTCATTCTTGCAAGAGACACTGAAAAATTAATATACCCTGTGGTCCTTCATGATTTTCCTGGTTTCCTTGAAAGCCATATGCTCTGGAAAAGCTCCTTTCTTTGTCTGCTTTAAGATTATCCTTGATTATGGCCTGAAAAAAGTTGACATACCCTATGATACGGTCAGCTATGCATCCAGTCTTCGATTGCTGGTGATTTTAAAACAATGGCATACAATTTTGATACTTTAAAAAATAGGAAGCTGATCTTATATTCATCCATTCTATTTCTGGTTGCATGCATTATTCCAGGTACCATCAAATATTGAATAGTGTCTGATACATGGCAGGTGTTTTCTGATATTGAAGAAAAAAAAGAGCATAAATTTGCATAATTTTTTTTTTTTGGAAAACCATACCAGAACAGTATCTCAGAGTAAACCTCAAATAGTTACAGATGCAAAACTAAGAAAATGCTGAGATTATGGAGGACCAAAAACAAAGTAAATATAGAATTTTACGATGCTCAGAAGAAGAAAATCATGAAAACGAGACAAGAAGAATCCAGAGAAAAAAACATTTAAAGCAACAGAAAAAGAGGGTGTTTCATTAAAGCTGGATGAAAAAATAATACTATCATCTAACCACAAAAGAAAAAATAAGTAACAGTATAGAGCACATTTAGTTTTGTACCTATTACTGTTAATTATACTCAACTTAAATGGCTTTTATGTAACAACCAAGTTGAAATCACAATAGTTGTATATTATTTTATTATCAATGTCAATATAAAAAAATTAATTTTTTAAGGAAGATATTGAGAAATTTAGATCAAAGTTATTTCTTTTTTTTTTTTTTTTTTTTTTTGGTTTTTCGAGACAGGGTTTCTCTGTGTAGCTTTGCGCCTTTCCTGGAGCTCACTTGGTAGCCCAGGCTGCCTCGAACTCACAGAGATCCGCCTACCTCTGCTTCCCGAGTGCTGGGATTAAAGGCATGCGCCACCACCGCCCGGCTCAAAGTTATTTCTTATTATTTGAGAATTATATACAAGCATGTAAAGAATTTTGATCAAATCAACTACCTTTTCCTCTTCTCCAATTCTTCCCTTTTTCCCTCCACTTTCCCCTCTTCCCTTCCTGTGTTCTCTTTAAAAATAAAAACAAACAAAAGAAAAAGCAAACAAACAAAAAACTGAATCAGTTAATGCTCTCTGTGCATGGGTGTAAGGCTTTGAGCATGACAGTCTCTCAGTGGCTGCACCCTCAAAGAAAACGAATTCTTGGCTCTCTAGAAAACATTAATTGCCAATAGCTCCTCAGCCAAGGGTGGAAACGCATGCTCCCTCCACCATCCATGCTGAGATACTGCCTAGCTTGGTTTTGTGTAAATCAAAGCTATTTTTCAGAAACTGAGCAGGTAAAGAGTCTCTTCTCCCAAAGCTACTTCAACAGATTACATCAGAAAACAAAGGGCTACTTTGGTAAAGACCTGAGAAAAACACTGTTCCCAACAAAGTGGGAAAATAGGAGCATAAGAGGAAGATGTCAAATAAATGGATGCAGCTTGCAAACAGAAATTGATGGTGAGTGAAGTCAGTAAGAGAGCAAGGACTATTTCTTATAAATGAGGGGGAAATTTACCTCTCAGCAAGATGGAAAATTTGCAAAGAGAAATAAAATATTTGGAGTAAAGGAGGAAAAATATTTGGCCTGGTTTAAAATGATATTTGTATTGTCCTATGAACACTATAGGAGGGCATTAGAGTGCATTAAAACTGTCCACCTAATAGCAGACAACATCTTCTACCAAGGAGAGAGTAGCAAGTCAGGGAAGAATCAGATCAATATGGTCTGTGTCAATGTCTAGGATGCTACTTCATCTTATTCTAAAAGTCATCATTCATAAGTAATAATGTAGCACCAATAAACTGTTAAATCACAAAGAAGGGCATTCCTGAACCTAGAATATTAATTGTACTGTATGATATATTCAGTGGCATGGGTAAAATGAATGAATGACTAAAAAAATGAGTAAGCGGAAGGATGAATTAGTGAATGTCACAGTTTAGCCTTATCATAATTAGTGATAAAACCTGTCCTTGCCTAACTACACTTGAAATTATTAACATGTATTTATCTATCTTTTGCATTTTGCATTTTATCTTTTCACTGGGTTCATTTTGTTTTTCAGAGTGAAAGGCTGTAATGTATTTTGATAAAAATTAAGCTTCACAGGCTCGAGATCATTGTACTTAAAATTTTTTCTCTCTCTCGCTATAACTAATGAACATTAATGTTTTATCTCCTGAGGCACTCCACCACAAGGATATCATAATGTGAATTGTGTGTAAGGGTTCTTTTTCTTTCCAGGGCCTTGAGGGTCATCAAGGTGTATTCTTTGAAATCATTCATGAAACAAATCGAGGTGTTAGTCAATTCAGAGAAACATAATGACACCTGGTCAGTTAAATGGTTCACTCAGCAGTGGACCCTATTTAAACACTACTGAGTCCAGGGGAAAGTTTACTTCCTGTACCTTATAACATTTGTCAGTTTATAAATAGTCGTAATTGTTTTTAGTTAATATAAGTTCCCACCCCTGCTGACCATCCCGACTGTTTGACATGGTTAGCGTACTTTACACTGATGCTATCTTCTTTTGAAAGGTCCTGAAGACGTTCTTAAAAACCAGTACGAAGTTACATGAAAATCTGTGGATACAAAATGGCAGCATAGCCAGTTCAGTGACTGGAAATTGATGTTTCCCCTTGGTCTAGCAATAAAATCACACTCTGCAGTTCAACGTCTGTGAAAATCTGAAGCTTGTTTCAGAGAGAGTACCTCTTTTATCACCTAGATTTGCTCTTACCACTTTTTAGAGATGCCAGATCATTAGAGATCTATTAGAGTCAAAGTAATCCTGGTACTTAAGTTGATGTAGAGCCAGCTATAGAAATTTGATGAATTAACATTATTTTAATTATACCAACTCCCCTTATTGACTATACGCTGTCTGACTTGTGCTAATCTTCTGTGGGGCTAAGCTGACCTTGATTTAAGAGGAAATAATTCTCTTTTCCAGAGAAAATTTTAAATAAAAATATACATAGTTAACAATTATATCTAAAAATATTCTGTGCCATAATAAAAACACGATTTCATAAAATGTTCATTCTCTTATTTGGGGACTACTTTTTTGTAGGGCTTAGGAAGGTTGACTTTGCTCATACAGAGCTGGGTACACACTTTCCAATAAATTTAAACTAAACTGCTTTATAGTGAAGTAGACTTCTATTTGGAGAACAGAGTCCATAATTTAAAAAACATAAACTATGCCTGTGGTGATATATTGTGTTCCCCGATATATTGTGCACCCTAATAAAGCTTATCTGAGGATCAGAGGAAAAAGCCAGCCACTATATTAAACATAGAAGTCATGCAATGGTAACACACACCTTTATCCTAGCATTTGGGAGGCAGAGATCCACCCGGATCTCTGTGAGTTCAAGGTCACACTGGGGAACAGAGCCAGGCATCATGACACATGGGTTTAATCCCAGCACTAACCATAAAGGTCTGGAGGTCTGTACAGACAGACAGGAAGTGATGTAGCTGGGTAGAGAGGGAAAGTAAGATTGCAGAACAGAAAGGCATATAGGTGTGGGTATGCAAAAAATAGGTCTCTTTGGAGACTGAAGCATCTGTAAGGTGAGATTGACTGTGGCTTTCCCTATTCCTCTGATCTCTCAGGTTTTTACACCAATATCTGGCTCCAGGTTATTTTATTTATAAGACTGGTTAAGATTTGTGTTACATATGCCAAACCCAACAAAACAATGTAGCAAATTCTAAAAGGTATGTGATACTGTAACCAATCTTAGATAGCATATGTTTATATTCTCACCCTTACTACACAGACTGGTCCCTGTTATGCATAAGTAAATGTCTACCATGTGCTTAAGCATGATAATAAGGGAGATTATAAAATCCTGTATTTTGACTTTTATATAAGAAAGATCATGTATTTAATTAAACTAAAATGCAAATATGTTTTTAACAGTTTTTTTTTTTCTCAGTTCTGGGGACTGAATAAAACTGCAGCCCTCAAAGAAAGTATAATAAAAATTATCACAGAATCAAAACATAGTAATACAATCTACAAGTGTAAAATGTGTTTCAAGATTCAAAGGTATATACCATAGTAGCAGGTTCATCGATGCTATCTTTCAAGTGAAAAATCAATTAAAATTTCAATATGGGGAGAATCTACTTCTAGTGTATGATCAGATGTTCCAGAAAAGCTATTGTCTATAACAAAGCATTATATTTTAAAGAATTTGTCATAATTTATCTGAGAGTTATGATTTCTGACTTGTTAGCTAAGCATGAGGACAATTTAGTTTTATAAAAACCTCTGAGTGACTTTTAAGAATACCACATTCTGTATTGTTCTTGCCACTATTACAGTGCCTGTACAAACTAATAAAATTGGGCTTATCTCCTCATCCATGTCCTATCACTGGCAGGAGGAGTGTGGCCAGGGAATTGACCTGATTGATCTGAGGATATCCCAGTTCTTCTCAACCTCCTGGAAAATTACACTATCAGAGCATATAGATTTGTGTCATGAGTACTGAAAACCTAAATTGAGTAACTGGCATATGTTTCTCAGAGTTGATTTCAAATTCTATTTCAATAAAATTACTCTTATAAAGTTCTTTCCTTCCCTATTTAAGTAGGATAATATTCCCTGTCTTTATTTCTTTTATGAATATTATGAGAGCCCCAACGTCTTCATTATGCTTTTATTTTGGCATGATCTTATAGCAGCTGTCTATAAGGAAAACCACAGTTTTCCTGAAACAGAAGCCCACTCTAGACTGGACCAGCGTGCAGCACGCTTCCAACTTTGTAATGGTCCCTGCAAGTACAGACCTCTGCTCAGAGCAAAAAAATTGCAAGAATTTGATGGCCGTGAAATTTAAACTGCAAAGGCTCTGCAATTGATTTCCACTGCCCAGAGCAAGGAAGATCATGATCTGGAGGCTGCAGCTATTCAGTCAGCACAGAGAGTCACTTCTACCCCACCAGAGCCTCTCCTTCCCGACACCCGACAAGGTCACCTTGTTCATGATAACTCAAGCCTTGCCTAATTAAAGGATGTTCTATTTAAGTGAGCCTTCATGAGGATATCATAGAAATTCATAAGTAAAGTCTACATATCGGTAAAATTTGATCAGAGAAGCTTAAGCTCATCAGACAATGGAGAATAGCAGTCATACAAAATACATTTTATACAACTGACACTTTGACAGCCACGTATCTGTCTCCATTGCTAGACGGCTCTAACTCTATCACTCGGTGTTTATTTCGACTACTCTGTCCATTCTATAAGCCTGTGATTTCTTTAACATTCAAATTCCTCAATAAAAGTAATGAACTTTGCTCAGAAAGGCACCTCATATGTTTGCAATAAATGTCCACAAATCTGTTTCCTAATTTAAATGTCCAGCTATAGGCAAGAAGCATAGACTTCTGTCCAATTATGAACAGACAGATGCACATGCAATTTAAGAAATTTTGTCAGCAACTTGGAAGTCCAGGGTATCCTCCAGACTTCCCATTCTTCATGTGCAGTTGTTCATACATCCTCATACATGTGTAAACCAATAAACTCCATCCCAGGAGAGTTCTGTGGAGCCCAGCATTACTCTTTTCATAATTCAAACTGGAAACAATCTCTAAGTTCAGTTATGAACATGCAACCCTGTGCTCTATGATTTCTGTGTATATAATATATGGCCTTATGTTTTGTGGCTTATATCCCTATATGAAATGAGACACTAAGAGTTTTTTTAGGAGAATTAGTGAAGTATTCTTTAAATAACCTCAACTCAAAAATAATTTGAAAACCTGAGAGCAGCTTTATTATGCCTTCTTTAATGAAAGTTTCAGTAGTAAAAGTGATTTGTGAGTTCCATGACTCTGAGGTCTAAGAAACGGGTTGATGTAGATGAATTTCTAAACGGTCTTATTAAATAAAAAACACAGAGCCAGATATAGGGGTGAAAACCTGAGAGGTCAGGGAAATAGGGAAAGCCACAGCTAACCTCACCTCACCAACTCTGCAGCTTCCAAAAGTGAGACTTCTTGTCTATTCACGTGTTAGGATTCTGCCACTCCTCCAGCTGCATGACCACACACACACACACACACACACACACACACACACATGCAGTTCAGTAGCTAAGCAAAGGTTCTTATGTCTTACTTCATCAGTGTGCCGTGTGATTGTGCAAATGTGCTCAGCAGGGTCATGCAATCAGCGCATGTGTGGCGTAGCTCTGTAAGCCCACCTGCACATGTGCATGGGAATCCTTAAAAAGCCAGACACAGACTCCTCCTCTCTCTTCTCTGTTCTCTCCTCCGGCTTCTATCTCTCTGTCTTCTCTCTGCTCTCTGCATGTGTTTCTTCCCCAGGCCTGGTTCTTTTGTCCGCCCCACCCAATAAAGTTCTGATACCGGGTTTTGTCGTGTCTCATGACCTTTTCACCGGTAACAGTGCCGCTTATCATTTTTATAAAACAACACCATGCCTATATGCTTTGCTGTTCTGCCATCCGATTTGCTCTCTCTGTCCAGCTACATCACATCCTCTTCCTGCCCAGTTCTGTCACTTTCTGCCTGTCTGTACAGACCTCTAGACCTCCATGGTTAACTAGTGTTGGAATTTAAGCTGTGTGCCAGCACACCTGGCTGTTTCTAGTGTCCTTGAACTCACATAGATCCAGACAGATCCCTGCCTGCCAAGTGATAGGATTAAAGGCGTGTGCTAACTTTGCATGACTTTTGTGTTTACTTATAACAGCTGCCTTTTTCCTCTGATCTCCAGGCAAGTTTTATTTATTAGAGCACAAATAAAATATCACCGCAGGTTGAATACAGGGGTGGGCAGTGGAGTGACATAAAAATGAGCCAGCTCAAAAGAGAAAAGAAACGAAAACCTCAGACAACCATCCTAACTCCCATAAATTTGGATGTATGAGGCTTAGAAGATGAGCAATGAGGGAAAAAAGTTCAGCAGGGATGGAGCCCAGTTAATTACTGAGGAAGAAAAAATGCAAAGATTGCAGCAACAGATGCATCAAAGCAAAGGTGAAGCCACAGCAAACAATGCAGTGGAGGTGGTGGGGGAGGTAAAGTCAGCCTGCAGGAACAAGAGGCCATGACTAAGAAAGGCTGCAGTTCCACACTCAGGTTGTTCCACACGAACTGTAAAATATTAAGTACAGTCAAGAGAGTGTTTAAACTTTTATCATCGGTTTCCTTGGAAAAGGGCTTTTATGGAAACATATGAAAGAACTTTATAGAAAAAAAGTATTTACTCAGTAGACAGAAATAAGGACTGTCTAGAAATATCTGTACTATATAAGCACAGACATAAACAGATATATGTCTATAGATAAACAATACAAAACCCTGCTTCAAAACCTAGCATTTGGGGCAACAAGTTTTAAGGAAGAGAAGGAAAAGCTTGCAGAGATAATATTTCTTTCCCATGAATGCCTGAGGCTAAGTGTCTGGACTGGTGATAAACCAGCAGGACTCATGGCACATGTGGTATCTGGAGCCACAGAGGTTACTAAATTCTGTGCCTGTTTACTTAGCACACCAACCACTTGCTGGGAGAATAACCACAGATTATTTTTCCTTGCTTTGCCTAGTGAACCTCATATGAATCGCCAGTACACGCTCTTGCCAGTGTGTGCACTTCCAATTAAGAGGAATAAGGCTGCAGTGGGTTCACAAAAAACTGAAAGGGAATAATGTCTTCACTTCGGAGATGTAGAAGATGCACTTCCCCTCTTACCTCCAGATAATCCAATTAAGACTTTATATGTTATATGTAAAAAGAGCCATGAGGAACTGAAAGATATAAATAGTTCAAGTTAGAAACTTCAAGCGTCCAAGGGAGACTATGGTGAAGGTACCTTTGGAGAAAACCCAGTGAAGAGCTGAAATTACTTCTCCATCAACAGCAGGAAAACCTCCAACTGGTCAATGTCAACAAAAACCTACAGGGGACTTAAATTTATTGCAGAAAGAAGGTGATGCCCTCCCTTTCCTTGCTGAGATGGAAAGGCAGCTAAAATAAAGTTCTAAAAAGTCCATGGCTCATCACATCATATGTGTGATATCCTGGGCTGTCTGAATGTCATTTGTTGTAACAAGAACCAGGATTGAAAATAAAAGCAAATAGGCAATCTATAGATAGCAATCTGAAAATTACAGGAAAATTAAGAAAAAGATTTTAAAATAACCAAAATAAAATAATCTACCAATTATGTACTCTCATAATGAAAAATAAAATCAACAATCCACAAACAACTGATGAGCATTTAGAGAAACTGGATTTGTAGTAGACTGATAAGCATCTGAAATCACACAGTCATTGTGGAAATGAGTCTGCAGGCTTGTACAAATTAAGCTATTAATAGCATGTGACCTGGTAGTCATACTTCTGGGCAACTCTCTTTTAGAAATGAAAGCTTATGCCTCTACAAATATATATATATATATATATATATATATATATATATTTGCATATATATATGCATGTATGTATATATATATATATATATATATTAGCTCAAACTAGAATAAACAAAATCTTTTGCAAAAACATGAATGCTTAGCAAAGGTTTGGTACATATAGAATATAAAAATACTTTATACCAGTAACATGGAGCAATGATATATGCATTATTTTGAACTGGTCTTTTGAGCACAGTGGCAAAGGCAATCTGTAGTGGCCCTCCAGTGTATGGTTCTATGCACTTATCATCCTCATAATGATAAAATGAGAAAAGGATTGATTGCAAGGCTTAGGCGTGGTAGGTGGAAGGAGCTGGGCATAACTGTGGGGATATATTGTGTACCCCAATAAAGCTTACCTGGGGATCAGTAGACAAAGCCAGCCACTAAATTAGACATAGAGGTCACACCTTTAATCCTATCACTCAGAAGGGAGGCAGAGATCTCTCTGGATCTCTGTGAGTTCAAGGCCACCCTGGACTACATGAGAGAAACAAAGCCAGGCAGTAGGGTGACACACACCTTTAATCCCAGGAAGTAATATGGCAGGACACAGAAAGGTATATAAGGCATGAGGAAACAGGAACTCACTCTCTTGAGGCTGAGGATTTTGAAGAGGTAAGCTAGTGGCTGGCTGTTCAGCTTCTCTGATCTTTCAGTTTTCACCCCAAAACCTGGCTCTGGGTTTTTTATTATAAGACCTTTTAAGATTCGCGTTATAAACTGGGCAGTGGTGGCACATGCCTTTAATCCCAGCACTCGGGAGGCAGAGGCAGGTGAATCTCTGTGAGTTCGAGGCCAGCCTGGTCTACAAAGTGAGTTCCAGGATAGGCTCCAAAAGCTACACAAAGAAACCCTGTCTCGAAAAACCAAAAAAAAAAAAAAAAAGATTTGTGTTACGCATAACTATAAGTGAGAGGAGGAGACTTGTAGTACCGGAGTATGTTCATCTTCCCACTGCAGCAATAGTTAAAAAGATCCATGGGTGTGATAAAATTACACAAAACCCCATGTGTAATTATACGAACAAGGATGAGTGCTTTCACTCGATGTTGTGCTGTGCCATGGGTACCTAAGGCACAGCCCATGAGGATTTCTGATGACACAGCAACACAGAACTTCTCTGTACTGTAATAGCATCTTTGTATGACTCTAAATTATTTCAAAATAAATAATACATATGTTGCCTTAGTTAAGGTTTCTATTGCTGTGAAGAGACACCATGACCATGGCAACTCTTATAAAGGAAAACATTTAACTGGGGCTGACTTACAGTTCAGAGGTTTAGTCCATTATTGTCATGGTGGGGAAGCTTGGCCCATGCAGCAGACATGATGCTGGAGAAGTAGCTGAAAGTTCTACATCTGGGTCCACAAGTAGCACTGGCCTGGCTTGAGCTTCTGAGACGTCAAAGCCACCCCCTAGTGACACACCTCCTACAACAAAGCCACACCTACTCCAACAAGGCCACACCTTCTAATAGTGCCACTCCCTGTGGGCTTATGGGGGCCATTTTTTTTCAAGCTGACACACACACATACATACACCCCCCCCACACACACACACCACCTGCACATATACAAGTTTTAGAAGAATTAATTTCAATTTTATTGAAAAAAGACCCTCACTGAAGCTTAAAGCCTAGTTGTTCTATATAATTGTAATTAAGCATGGGTCGTTTAGGCATGCTTTAAAATAGAGAAGGAATGGAGTGTTTAGAACCTACCTCTACAGTGAAACCTTAAACAGAAAAATTCATAGGGTGTTTTTCCCTTTATAACATTGACTTCTGGAAACAAATACCATTGGTCACCAGAAAATAGAGTTAGGCTATAAGTACAAAAAGAAAAAAAGTAATAAATAAGCAAAAAGAAATGCAAAAAGTCTATACTTGTTCATAGGGAGAAATTATAAAAAAAAAAATCCTTGCAAATATTCTACCTCACATGAAGGACAAATGATGTCTTCCTTGAGTAAAAGCCCTCAATGAATACAGCATACAACACTGAACTGGGGAAAACGCAGATACGTGCAAAATTAAAGTGTGCTATAAGTATTTCTGTTCAATGACTTTGATGTATTTTAGTAAAATTTCATTGTTTATTACTTCAGAATTTTATACATGCATATAATTTATTTTGATCAGATCCAATCCCTAGCGTCTGTTTCAAATCTTCCCATATATAACCCCCACTAGTATTTTTCCTCCAACTTCATGTATCCCCTAAAAGCCCACTGATTCCACTTAGTGGTGCCTGTATGTAAGAGGGTGTAGAACCATCTACTGGAGCATGAGCAGTTTCTCAGACACTACATCCCTGAAGACAATGAGTCTCCCTTCTCCAGCAGCTATCAGTTGCCAGTGGATGCTCAGATAGAGGTGAGAATTTATGAGCAGCCCCTTATCCAGGCTAGGATTTGGGCTGGTTTGATCTTGTGCACGTCTTGTGGATACAGTCATAGTTACTCTGAGTTCATACATGCAGCAGCACTGTCATGTCCCATAAACACTGTTTCACTGTAGATGTTTACAACCTCTGACTCTTAAAATCTGTCTATCACCTCTTTAGTGATGATCCCTGGTCCTTAGAGGGAGAGGTTGTGATATAGATGTACCATTCAGGGTTGAGAACTCCATGTCTTTTTTAATCTCTGCATGTTGACTGGTTGTAGATCTGTAAGTTAATTGTCATCTGCTGCACAAATAAACTTCTCTGAAGGGTTGAGAGTTGCATTAATCTGTGGGTATAAAGATAAGAACTTAGGAGGTTGCTTATTAATATGTCCATTTAGCAGAACTATAGCATTATGTTCTCTCTTAGGACCTATGTCCTATCTAGTCATAGGTTTTAGAATCAATATAAGGTAACAGGATTGAATTCTGTCATGTGGCGTGGGCTTTAAATACAAAGTGGTTAGTTGTTCCTAGAATCTCCATGACGAATGTACAAATGTGCATATCTTGTTAGGCCAGTCATTATTACAGCTTTTGGTTTTCACAGCTTGGGAAGAATGATGATTACTTCCCTTCTCTGGTAGCATGTGTGGCACCTTCCAGAACTATGAGAGCTAGCCACTGACAATGAAGATTTCATATCTGTATTAACTTGATTTTTCTGTGCCCTATGACTCAAGTGTGTGGTGCCTATCATCTATGTGTCTATCTTTATCTATTTACTTATCTATCTATCTAGCTATACATATGAGTTTTCACAGTATTAGGTTTCCATTTGATCTTTCTGGAGGTCTTTGGTATGTTAGTTATTCCTCCCCATTCTCTCTCTCCTACCCTGTTCTTAGGTTACCCATTCCATGAACCTTTACCATGCCATTGTTCTCCTTTTCCCTCCATACCATCTGGGGTTGTGATCTCTCTTAGAGGATATTTTTTAAGCCAAGACATCAAAATAGTTGGCATGTTAGACTGTTTCAAAACACAACTGGGAGTTGCAAAGTTGATTAATTGGTTAAGATACTTGTTGCTCTTTCAGAGGACCCAAGTTCTATTCCCAGCACCTATATAGACGTTAACTACCTACTGCAACTCCAGTTCTAGGGAGTCTGCTGCTACCCCTGGCCATGGAAGTAATTTCATGCAAACAGTAAACATAAACATGCAGGCAAAGAACACAAGGCAGATATTAAAATTAAAATTAAAAGCTAAAAATTAATTTAAAGAAACCAAACCATAGTATGCAACAGTATTCTTCTGTTTACTAAATATTTCATCTTAATTTTTGTTCATATTTCAGAATCTTTCTCCTGGAATCAATTTATTCTGATGCCAGTGTGAATTTTCCTATGAGAGCAAATGTGCAACAGGTGTTGTCCTTTGGGGAAGACCCACAGAGCCAGGCATGGTAGGAGAATAACTGCTGATGTCCATTGCTTATTGTTCTATTAGAACCTCCAGCTTGCCCCTGCATGATCTGGAAAGTCCTATTCCTCTCTCTCTCTCTCTCTCTCTCTCTCTCTCTCTCTCTCTCTCTCTCTCTTTTCAAATCCTGCTCACTCAGAAAGTCTCCAAACAAAGGAATGTCACCAAAAAGCCCAGGTCTGCATTCCTTGGTGGCTAATGCAGCTTCTTCTCCTGAAGTTGTCAGTTGCCCAAGTCCACACCAAAGAGTTCAGTTTTTTTTATCTTACTTAGGTACAAATGCAGCCTGTGGCAGACACATCATCACTCCTCACCTACAACCCATAAAATCTCCCTGCTTAAGTTCAGGGGCATGACTCCTCTGGCCCAATCTCTGGGACCAGAGGACCTGCCCAGGATTGCACTCTTCAAACATACCTGTTATACTTTTTCAATTTAGCTTGATCTGGTTTACTATGTCAGCAGAGAAACCTATTATGGGAGTGGGGAGGGGCAGAAAACCTATTACTACATTTTGAAGAAGTCTGAGAAATAGTGTTGAGCTTTGAGGGAAAGTCTGCCATATTAAAGCCTTAGTCCCATTAAGATGTATCATAATAAAAGCCTAAAAGTATAATTAAAAACTTAAACAGGATTTCTATTTTTTGTCTAATCCAATGGGTAATTTTCTTATAACTTACTTGGGAGCCATTTATTAGTTTGATTTTGTTTGATTTTTTTTTTTTTT
>CABHPQ010143869.1:14165-41369 GCA_902168405.1 Peromyscus aztecus
GACACGGGACACACACGACACTCATCACAGTGGACTAGGTCCTCTCACATCCACCATCAATCATGAAAACGCCTCCTAAGTCTGCCCACAGACCAACCTGATGGAGCAGTCCCTTAATGGACGCTCTCTCTTCCAGAGGACCCTAGTTTGTGTCAAGTTGACAAAAGCCACCAGCACATTCTGTGAGGCATTCTTGGTCTCCTCCTGAGTGAACATGTCCTGTTGGCAACTGTCCCACAGCAGGACTGCTCGACTCAGCTCCCCTGCTTTGAGGCTTCTGGCTGGAGGTCAATGGACAGGAGGCATGGGTGGCTAGAAAGGGGCTGGTTCACCCATCTCCCCATTCTCAGTGTGAGTCAAGTTTACACCATTGGAGCTACCCAGCTGACAGGGCCCTGTGATGACATTATAGACAACTGCTCCAGCTTTCAAGGAGGTTTCTCCTTTTCAGGGCTTGTGACTGCCTGGAAACTCTGAAAACACTCTTCCAGTGTATCCAGATGAAAGGTAATTGAAATTTCACCGTCCTGCTATTTGTTGACAGAAATCCATACAGATGAGCCACCATAACCTATGTTATAGCTCATATTTCAAGTGAATTCCACTGAAATTACATGACAATCTACGCATTACAAACGATGGACAGAATCCTTGGAAAGCACTGCATCGAAGCCTTTTTTCCATCTTGGTCTTCACTCAAGTGTGACAAGCTAAAGTCAGTCGTTTCTGGGATGACGAGGATATTTAAAAGGATTAAACTAAAAAGCATGTTGGAACTTAGCGACCAACCTCTATTTGCTATGTCTAATGTCATTTCTATAATCAGGAGGCTGAGGCAGGAGACATGCATTCAAGGTCAGCATGGACTACAGAGTGTGACTTTCCCTCAGAATAATTTAGTAATAATTCTAGAGATGCTACAGAGATGGCTCAGTTCTTACAGTGCTACCCACAAAAGCATGAGGGCCCCAGTTCAAGCTACATAAAAGCCAGGCACAATCATACAGGTCTGCAATCCTGGCACCACACAGGTAGAGACAGGAGGATCCCAGCGGCTTGATGGCCAGTCTAGCTGAATCTCCAGAATCAGTGTGAGACCCTGCTGAAAAATTAAGGTGGACAGTGATTGAGGAAGACACATGACAGCAACCTCTGGCTTCCACAGCCACAAAGACACATGCGTGTGTACACACACACACACACACACACACACACACACACAGAGCTCTTATCGACCTCAGCAGTGTTCCTAACATGTACCCATTAAAAGCAGACAATTTCTCATATGACATTTGTCTGTCACTTGGTCCTTGGTGACCTCATGGAGCCACCCAAGCTGTAAACAAACGTACGGTCTATACACGTATGGTCTCCATGTACCGGAGACCCCATCCATGTAGTCTTTCAATTCCACCCCCCTCCGGGATTTCTCTCATTTCAGCTTCCTGACACTCCATCTAAAACACTCAAGCTCAAGCTCGGCCCTTATTAGTTACCACCACCATGAGCAACCGGCTAATAACTGCCATGGCCATCCTCCCACAGACATGGGACCTTTCTCTGATACAATGGATAGGCTGTATCATCCCCATAGCGCCTACCGCCTCCAGCCACAGGTAGAGTGCAGAATGAAGTGTGGAGCCCCAGGATGGGACTCTGGCTCCCCCACTCCCCCTCTCTCTCACCCCACCCCAACTTACGTTCCCCCTCGCAGACTTCACAGATAAGCTGAAGAGAAAACAACTGTTCTTTTCACATCACCTAAAGGAAGGCATTTGCCAGAGGCCTGTGCCAGCTCACCGCCTACTCATAAATAATGTCCGTCCTTCCTACAAAGACTGGTTGTTATTTTTCTTCACATTCTTATCACTGGCAGCACCTTGCCTCTCATGTTGATAAACACGTATGGAACCCGGATTATGTTTCCAAGATCACAGTCCATAAATAAAACCAGAGCCACAGAATCCCATTGTGGGTATCTGGTCCAACTTCCTGTCCATATAGAGGAGGAAACACAACCCTAAGGTTGTGTAAAGCTCTCACACACAATTTCAAAGTCAGTGGGGGCTTTTAGAATTGCTCTTTTCCACGATCAGTCTATCCACAGAAAACTTGAAACTTGAGGAAATCATTCCATATCCTCTAGGATTTACAGCCACCACGCCCAACTCAAGTGTTCAAAGTAATAAAAATAAGCACATGATAAAACCTGGCTAGATGAACAGTCCAACTTGTACGCACCTGCCTTCCTATCTGTAATCAAAGATAAGAGCATCCCCCTTCAATGTGTGCACAAAACCCACAACGTGATAGAGATCTCAGAATCCTAAGACTGTCTTGGATATGTCTGTCCCATCTACATGAGACAGACAGATGCAGGGACCTTGTCAGATACCCAACTCTAGGAAAATGGACATGTCTTGGGACCCAGGAAATAAGAGACCAGGAAATCAACAAAGCAAAATTATATGTAAAAGTCTAAGAAAAAAATCCCCATTTTTTTTTCTCTTATTTTGTGTTTTTTTGAGACAGTTTGTTATGCAGTTCAGGCAGGTCGAGGTCGTCTAGGCTGACCTCAGAATCACGGCAACCTTCCTACCTGAACCTCATGTGGGAGTACTGCGTGTGTGCATGTGTGTGTGTGTGTGTGTGTGTGTGTGTGTGTGTGTGTGTGTGTGTGTGTATGTGTGTGTACCATGGCCCCCAGCTCCCCCTTGATTTTCACGCAAACAGCTGAGGCTCAGGGACCCTGCAGTGGGTCCCCCACACAGCAGTCCACCTGCTCAGCAGAAACAGGGCTTCAGGCACACTTGTGTCGCACAGATCTTCAGAAAACCAACAGGACATGTGACTGACTAGTTTAGGTAAACACTAGCAGCCATCTAAAGAAAGCCCCAGGCTGGTGTGGAGCTACAGGGAAGAGGAGTGACCCCTGACACAGCATGCCAGTGTTTATCTTTCATGTGCTTTCCTTTTCCCATCTGACCCAGGCAGCAGCCCGAAGTGAGAGCCTCCACCAGGCTCCAGAATGAGCGTGAAATGCCAGTTACAGCAAGAGGAGCGGCTCACCATCCTGAGAGCAGCGTGGCTCTGCCACACCATTTTCACAAGATCCTCCTTGTTAGCTCCACACTCAGTCCTGAAGTCAGCTTCCTCATGTGGAAGATGAGAAAGCCACACAGCTGGTGAGTAATGCCAAGTCAGGACCCAGGGGCCTCCACATCCCTCTTTCCCAGTTTTCTTAGATGTAACTATGAAATTTTATTATTTCTACTTAAAGGAAAAAGAAAAAAAACAACTTCTCAAACTTCCTACTGTGGCCCATTTAAATGTCAGAAACGGACGTTCTTAATTACCATCTATTCTTTTTATTTGTCAGGTTCTGAGTAATTATTTTTAGGGAGAAAATAGCAAACAGCTGTTCGAACATGGCTACATCATCTCTGAGCCGCGTAACAGGCTTTGATCACTAGGGTAACTAAAACCGAAAGGCGAGCTCACAAGCAGTTCAGGCCCAAGTTTAAATTTGGCTCTCTGCATCTAAGGAGCCAGGAGAGAAGGTTAACAGTATTTATCTGGAATGATTTATGAAAAAAAAAGAAAAACATTTTTTTTTAAACTCCATTAAAATAGCCTTTCAATTTAACCTCAGGAGGCTAGACCCAGACAGGCCCCATTCATCATCCTAAGTTAAATAACACACAGAAATGCCCAGGCCCAGGAGAGTGGGCTTCAGTACGAGTTCAGAAAGTTGGCTAAAGAGCCAAGAGCAACATGGATAAGGGGAAAGCAACGTCTGGCTTGTTTTTAAGAGCCCAATGGACACGTGAAACTCTCTACACTTGTTCTCACCAAGGGCTGATGCTTGAGAGGCAGCATGTGCTCTGGGCCACGGCTTCAAATAGCCAATTAAATTTTATGTGGGTCTATCTTGCTCCTCCAGGAGAGCCAGAAACTTGGCAAAGCCCGGGGACGAGCTTTCCCAGCACAGGTGTACTTCATCCCTCTGAGGGGAGCAGGCGACTAACAGGCTTACCAGGGCTTGTCCAACAGGACTCATTCCCTAAGACGGCCAAGAGAGAAACGGGAACTCCATGAAATGCAAAAAGGACAAAGACCCATCTAATGTTTAGCCTGGGCTCTTCTTGGCAAAACCCATAGGGTCACAAAGACAAGACACAGAGTGTCCCAAGAGGGCAAACGGAGGCCAAGGATCGGGAAGATGGCTGTAAAATCCTGCCTGCCACCACCAAGCCCCTTTCCGGAGCCAGATAGCACAGAAGAACAAGCCTCCATTGAGGACCTGCCCAGGTTTCTGTGAGGGTCAGAGCAATGAAAAACCTGTTTCATCTCAAAGGTAATAAAATGAAAGCCCTGTTTAATCACGGAATGCCTGACTTTAGAATGTTCCTAATGAGAATTCCAAAATAGCTTGGGCAATTTTACTACCAACAAAAAAAGTAGAAAATTCGATGTAGTCTTTTCTATGATATCAAAGGAACATGTAAAGGCTCCTCTCCAGCTTCAACAAACATGTTGGGTTTTTTTTTTTTTTTTAATCAGCAAGGTGTTACTAGGAAAAATACGTGATTTATTTCGAACTCCTATCTCCCACTGCCAAGGGGTTCAATGAGCTTCAGGGTAACCACCCCACACCCCTAAAGTTGCATTCCAAGACTCCTGATACCCTGTAACTGTTATGCGCCTACTATGTCCTTTGCTGTAGGCTTACCAGGGCTTGTCCAACAGGACTCACTAGGTATACAGTAATGACTGTGTCTGATCAGACCTTGGGCATTTTGTTTGCTTTAACACCACCCAGGCAGAGGTGGCACAGACCTCCATCTCAGAAGTGAGACAGGAAGATTTATGAGAGACTAACTTGGGTTACAGAGCTAGACTCTGTCTCAAAAACAAACAAAAAGAACCAATAACAACAACAATCCCCACAGTGTTACCGTCTTGCTAGAGAATTCCAGAATACAGTCACAAAAAGTTGATTTATCCACAAGGAGGTCAACACAGCATCCCAACTTCCAAAAGACAGAGAAAGGAGGTTTTCTATCTGGACCAAACGCCTCATTTTGCAGATAAGGAAACCGAGTCTGATTCCAGGGATGTAGAGACTCCTTGTCAGCGTCAGATGGGAGCCAGAGATTTCCAGGCTAATTAGAGGAAAGGCCAGACACTGTGAAGGAAGAACACTGCCCTCCGATGGAGCTTGGCCATTTTGGGATTTTGATAAATGAGCTAGGCGGGGAATGGGGACCATAACTAAACAGCCCAGACTGGGAATGTGGAGGGTCTTGTGGGGTGGGGGGATGACCAGCTGAAATAGGGGCCTCCCGATAGATTAAGCTAGGCCTAAAGAAGCAAGATGAGGCAGATCTCTGTGAGTCAAGGCTACCCTGGCGTAAGCAGTGAGGTTCCAGGCTAGTCTCAGCAGCACAGTGAAATACCATCTCAAAAGGACTAGACAGGGTTAGACTAGCGTGGGTGGAAGGGTCCTGTGCACTGGAGGCCAGTGCCACCTGGCCTGGATGTGAACCTGAGAAAGCACCGATGGTGAATTCCCTCATCTTTATGCTGGGCTGGCACCCAGTACTTCCCAGAACTGCTGTGAGAGTCCAAGGCAGGAAGCTACAGAGCTTCTTTGTGTGTAGATGAGAAAGCAGCACAGCTGGTGAGCAACGGTCCAGTCAAGACCCAAGGGCACGGGTCTGCTGCTGCGGGCTGTGAGAAACAAAGCCTTGCCTACAAGGTGCTCTCACACTACTGCCACATTTACTCAGGCAAACAAGTCTCCGTTTTCCACGATCTGCTAATGCAGAAGCTAAAGTGAAGGCCAGTGGCTCAGAAGTGTTACGGAGGGAGGGTTCCTGCCTCCAGTAGACCCTCAGGGCCAGGGCCCTGCCTTCTCCCAGGATCCCCAGGAGTCAAGATATTCACACTTAGTCTGGCAGGCAGAGGAGGCAAGCCACAGAAACTTTGAGAGCTACGACAGACAGCTTTAAGGAAATCAAGAAGACGCAAACAGAGGTAAGAGCCCAGTGTGATTTCCTGACCACTGGAGGGGCTGCATTCTGTCCACTGTCTGTACCACCATGCCTGCCAACCCCAAAAAGGCACACAGCATCTTCTCACCACCTGCTGGATTTTCCTTAGGGCTACCAGGCCTGCTCAAGAGGCAAGACCAGGCTCTAACCTCCTCTTTGGCTCTCCCCAGCTCTTCCCACAGAGTCCAGCTGAGGAGGAGCTAAACACAGAGAGAAGTGGCCACCTGCCTCTCCAGCCATCCTCCCTGGTGGAGCAGCGTTTGTTTCCCAGAGGGGTCAGGAGACCCAGACACATAAAACCTTCTCAGGGACCTTCACAGGAGGCAGCCTGATGGGGGAAGGGGGCCCCATGCCTCACGTGCGATGAAGGCTTTCCAAGGCCTGGGACCCACTGTGCTTTATAAACTTGGTAAGAGGAGAAAGCTGTGTTACCAAACAGTGAGGTGTGGCTTATTGGCGTGGTGTTCTCAATATCAAGGTGACAGAAGAACACCAGGCCAGAGCTTCCTATGAATGCTGGTTTTGAACTTTCCACTGTGTAGAGGGTACCTAAAATGATGTCCAAGTTCAACACTAAAGAGGCTCACCCAGCTAGCCTCGAATGGAAAAAAACCGGTGTCTACCGCCCTGGCTTCCCAAAAGGCTCAATTCTTCATTAAAATTTTTCTAAAGGCAAGAAAAAAAGATGAAAACCACCATGAAGAACATGGTTTGTTGCCTTGTGCAGGAGCTGGTCAGGGAGCTTGCATTTAAAATGAGTGCTTTGCCGGCATCTGTATTTTAACACAAAAGTAGTAAGAATAGGCCCAGGAGACTCGATCCCCAGGCAAAGACAGGGTTCACTGAAGACAGACCCCCTTAGGCAGCTGCAGAAACTTCTGGCTTCGTGCCCTGCTCATTTGCAGGACAAATGCTTGTGTGTAATGAGAGTATGTTCACTAGGATGCCCCATCTTGCCCTCATGGGAGAGGGGGACTCTTGCAGGGTCAGCTGGCCTTGGTGGACTCTTAGCAAAAAGCTTTGAAGCAAAGCGAGTAAAGCAATTATGGGGAACTGGTCTGGTTTCTGCAGTCCTGAAGCCATTGTCCGTCCGTCTGTCCTTCCTTCACATCCTTGGAATGACCAAACCACCATAAAGCCTTGATGGCGTCCAGCTGTGGGGTGGCCTGGACTCTAGCTATTCTTAAAGAGCACAAGGCAGAGATTTAGAATCTGCTCCAGCCAGGGACATGCTGATATCCATCTGCCTTTCTACAGCCAGTTTAAGGAAAACATCTGTTGCCCGTGGGCTGAGGAGGTACACTCGAACCCAAATAGAAAAAGACAAATAAAATATGAGTGGAAAAGACATGTTAAAACTACTAAAATCTAATTGTAAAATAAATTCACTGTAGCATTCCATCGGCAAACACTTAATAACCACCAATCATCTATCTGCCCAGATACGTGGGGGTAGGGGGTGGGGCATGGAGATCAGAAAGCAGATCCCTACCCTGAGAAGCCAGCAGCCAGCGGCAAAGGCATATAAATGCCACAAATCCTATTAAACTCCCAATGTGCACCCAAACGCTGTAGATTTTATGTGAACCATTTTTCTTTAATCATGAAACATGAAGTGTTACTTACTGTTGCCTCACTCCAAGGATTTGAAAGCAGGTACTCAGAAAGTTGCCCAAGAGAAACAAACAAGTATCATAGGAGAAAGTGGAATTTTCACCCCAGGCAGTGTGGTTCCACCTTGACAAGGATACAAAGAGGTCTGCAAAGAGAGGGTTGTGTGTGGGGGGGGGGGGGGGGGAGAACCAGTCACTGCCTAAGGCACTAGGTTAAACTAATAGGGCTATTAAGGGCACACAAGATTTCAGGAGAGATGGAATGAAAAAGAAGGGTTAAACTTGGAAAGAATAGCTCTATCAAAAATTATGAAGGTAAATACTTGTGTGTATGCATGTGTGTGCATGTACAAGCATGTGTGTGAAGGCCAGAGAACGACCTCAGGGTGTTCTTCTGGTGTCATCTACCTTTATTTTGAGACAGGATCTCTCACTGGCCAGGAACTGACCTAACAGGCTAGGGTGGATGGCCAGTGAGCCCAAGGGAGTCACTTGTCTCCAAGTGCTCCACTCTGAGATGACAAGTACTCACTGCCAAGACAGGTTTTTGTTTTTGTTTTTAAACATGGGTTCTGGAAATCCAAATCAGGTCTTGTGCTTGTATTTGAACAGCTCAGCTGTTGCTCCAGCCCCCCTGAAAGGATTTTAAAAGACAAAAATACAATTCTATTGCTACATAGTGTCTGCACAGTCTCTACTCAGATGGTAGCTTGGTATGGAGTGGTAACCTTTGCTCTCTGTCAGGAACCACAGTGGAATACAGTACAGAGATCCCTCAGTCTGTGCGCACATTTGATAGCTCCTCTACCTCAGCCTGCACAGCAACACCATTTACCATAGAGCATTGCTGGAGCCTGGGCTCCTAACAGGACCAAAAAGGAAAGAGAAATGAATACTTCACCAAACCAGTCTGGCAAGGCAGAGAGAATACTGGGGGAGGGAAAAGGAGGGCCATGTGTTCCAGAAGGCACTCTCAGCGGGTGGCAGGTGCTTTCCCAACGTATTCTACAATTCCAGAAATTAGCAGTGGCTTTGTTCACTGGAATATGAAGTCCCAGGCCAAGTCCTTGAAAGATGAATTCCTCAGCAAGAAAATTAAAAAGGTACAAAGGCCGTTTGCAATGTGTGATAAAATTGGTGGTTTTAAACACAGCCATTCTGAGCTTTATCTTTCCCTGAGACACTTACATTCACACTGCCTGAACAATGTTCTGTGAAATAAATATAATTTACTGAATCATATCCCGTAAATGATTAAATGATGGGTTACCACCATTAATGCTGACTATTAAGTTTCAGACACTCCAGCCAACAGAAATAATGAACGGATTGCCTCCACTTTAGAAACAGGTGTGTTCCAAAAGGCTCTCTGGGTTGGTTGGTCGGAGTCAAGACTGATTTTCTTCCCCTACAATCCACGATCGACACAGTGGCAGGTAGCCAAGAGAGAATACACAAAAATGACGCATTAGTGTGCTGAGGGGGGTCTCTGGCTGGTCAAGGTTAAGAAGTGCAGTCTCTGTTCTGGGGACCTCAACAGGTTACACCCCCATAATTGGCATGGCACCTTAGTCTTTAGCAACAGATGCTTAAGCACGAGACTGGGAAGCAACTTCGGCAGCGCTCTCAACAAACAGCATGGGGCGCTAAGGGCCTCTGACCAAGAGCAGCGGAGGATAGTGATTCCACCGGTTACCCCCACGGTCCCTTTCCTGGGATGTGGGGGGCAGTGCTCTTGTTTCTACAGCTGCCGCATGGAAAGTCTGGGCCAAGAGTTTCTAAGCTCTCCATACAGGAAGGCCATGAGCTCACTTGCTCCCAATTTCCTCATGTCAAGATGATGTTACAGGGGCCCAACACACATGCACACCAGTGAGAGAACTGCCTGTGATAACAACAGATTAAACCACAACCCACTGAGAGCACCACCCTTCCCTCCAACACCAATGTTAACATGTACATATCTTTAGATGTAGTTATACCACATAATATACGTTAATCAGTTATACTTGATATATATATATATATATATATATATATAGGCATGCTATATAGAATATATAAAACACACATACACACATGATGACATCTATTTGTGTCTGGGAAGTCAGACTAAAACTGTAGCTAAGCCATCCATGTAACTATATGTACAGGTGGCTCATGTACAGATCTGAAAAACAGATTCCTCAGAACCAGAACAGGAGTGAGGTATCTGAGCACACAGACCCTCTCCATACATCTCATGTCACTGGGCCACTGATGACCTTCCCAGTGCCTGCTGGGAGTGAGGAGGTACACATCGTGTCCCTGGGCCATTGGTGACCTTCCCATTTCTAGATGCCCACACCCTTGGACAAACCCCTGGCTTACTGGAACTTCAAAGGTCTCCTGGGTGTCATCCAGCATCTGGATTTTGACAGTCATGAGTTTTCCTGAAGGTGTAGGTGGCGGTTTCTGTCCTCGTTCCAAGGTGCTGATCCCCGAATTCTCCGGGGCCCCCAGACGTGATGCTGGGGTGGGCTTCTGCTCTATTTCTCCCATGATGAAAGTAGCTTATATGATATCTGCAGGGAACGACAAGAGAGATGTATCAGAAGAAAGGACTCCTCTAAAACTACCCCAGGAATTCTTGCAGGATCTCCTCCTGCTTTGAGACTCTACACCAGGTAAAGGAGCCCTCCACGCATTTTCCACACAGGAACCACATACAGCAGCCTCCAGTGTACCTGCCTGAAATGGCACATTTAGGCATTCAAATCTTTATCCATATTGTTCATTTGCATTTTTGCATACTGAATGTCTTGTTCTTTTCTAGCTTTGTGGTCAGCTCTCAATTATTCATACTATAGACTCGGCTGTGTTCCACTCTGTCATTCTGGGTCTCCAATCACCAGCTCTGCTTTTCACACCTTTAAAGTCGGGTGGGAAGATGTCAACAGGACCTGGGCTTTGTCATTAAAACCCACTAATTATCGTGTAGGGACTTGGTCACATACTAAAGAATGTGGTCATTCTGCAGATGAGAGGGCCACACACCGAGGCTTCCCAGTTGATAAGCTGAGAAAATAAGCATACAGAGAGATATACGAGACTGTGGCCAGGGCTTTGCTCTCCGTTCCTGAAACTCATCTTGATGGCAAGAACGTCGCCATTCGCGTCTTTCTTGCCACCCAACCCTCCAACTAGCACGCCTTCCCAAGAAGCCAAAAGGCCTTTGTCAGTACTTAGTACAGTACTGTACCTAAGGACAATCTTCTTTGCTCCCCTTCTCTCAAGGTACCCCGCCTCTGTCCTCTCCTCCCATACTGTCTCAGGCTCTCCCTGGCGGAACACCCTTCCTGCACCTGGAAACTTCTTTAATTGCTTTAAACATCAGATCAAATGTCACTTCCTGGACACTGAGTGCAGAGCTTGGGAGCTGTTGTCCATTCTGTGCTCACGGTTTAAGCCAAAGTCAGTCCATATGGCTAAGCCTGGTGACCTCCTCCAACAGCACAAGGAACACCTTAAAGAGGACTTAATCTTGAGTGTTCTCTGTACCTCAGGACCTACTGAGGCTCAGTTTGGCACAAAGCTCGAGATGGCTGTGGTCAGCTCTCAATTATTCATACTATAGACTCGGCTGTGTTCCACTCTGTCATTCTGGGTCTCCAATCACCAGCTCTGCTTTTCACACCTTTAAAGTCGGGTGGGAAGATGTCAACAGGACCTGGGCTTTGTCATTAAAACCCACTAATGGGCACTATCTGGCTTCAGATTCTGTGTCTGAAGCACACAGGAAAGAGATGTCAATTCAAGATACAACTGTAAAGGGGGAGGGTCTCTACGCGGGAAGAGGGGAAAACTGAACTCAGCTTGGCTACAAACGCTTGGACAACACAAACAAAACAAAATAAAACAAAGCAAAACAAAAGACACGAAGCACAGATGGGAAAGACGTTCTAGGAAAGTGAACAGCGCTTTGTGGGGGACCTAAGACGCTGTGGGGCTGGGAAGAGGGCTGCGGGCAGAGCACTTGCCAGGGCTGGGAAGCGGAGACGGGAGTGCCCTGGAGCTCACAGGCTAAGCACAAGCAGATGAGTGAATCCATGTTAAGAGAGACCCTGACCTGGGACCTCCATACATGTACAGAGGAGGAGCTGCTGGAGGGGGGGGGGGGGGGGGGGGGGAGGGGGGGGGGGGAGGGAGGAGAAAGAGATGGCAAGATGGAAGGATAGTGTGAATCAAGACTAAAGAGTTAAAGATAAACTTTGACAATGGGCCAAAATTAGACTACCGAGACCCTCAAATGCCTGGCTGAGAACACAGCCTTCACCCTGTAGGCAGTACTGAGCCACAAGGACAAGAAAAATGACACCACAGACACACAACTTTGGGAAAACGGACCGGTAGATGACATATGACGTGGGAAATAAGGGGAGGGCGGGGGAGTCCATCTTCAAAGCGGCTGTAATGACTCACACATGAGGTGATACTTGAACAGAGATGGAGATGGAAAGATTGCCTGATGAGCCCGCTTTTGCAGACAAAGTAACCCAGTGTTGCACGTGGCTGGCTACTGGGAGAGTGGGTGAGACTGGGATGACTGGAAAATGTGAAGTCAGGGCAAGAGGGAGGCGGAAGAACAGGGGTGGCCTGTCCTAGGCTTTTAGGAAGGTGGGCTCTAGGCTTAGAGTCCATCTTACTGTATGTCTCAGTTAGGGTTTCTATTACTACAGTGAAACACCATGACCAAAAAGCAAGTTGGGGAGGAAAGAGTTTATTTGGCTTAAACTTCTGCATTGCTGTTCATCACTGAAGAAGTCAGGACAGGAGATCAAAACAGGGCAGGATCTCGGAGGCAGGCGCTGATACAGAGGTCATGGAGGGAAGCTGCTGACTGGCTTGCTTCCCATGGCTTGCTCAGCCCATGTTCTTATAGAACCCAGGACCAGCAGCCCAGGGATGGCACCACCCACCATGGGCTGGGCCCTCCCCCACTGATCACTAAATGAGAAAATGCCCCACAGCTGGATCTCAAGGAGGTATTTCCTCAGCTGAGGCTCCTTCCTGTGATGACTCCAGCTTGTGTCAGGTGACACACAAAGCCACCCGGTACACCGTACAAGTAAAAGTCATGGGTGTGAATAAAGGGGGTGGTTATAGAACCCCAAAAGCAAAAGACTAACCGCGTCCCATTGTGAAGGGTCAAGGGGGGATCAGAAATCAGGAAAGAGGGAGAGAGAACACAGAGGCACTGAGTGACGGAGACGAAGCTGAGGTGTTTCTGACGACTCTGAAAGACACTACACTCGGCTCTGATCCTTGGGAACAGCCAGCTGGCTTGTAAGCCTTATTCTAGAAGGTTCCCTGCCCAGCTCATTCTGCTCCCTCTCCTGTAGAAGCAAGTCCCCAAGAAGTTTCCCAGGAACTTCCTCATGGGCCTTTTTCCCTTCACGGTAAAACCTTCATAATCTCACAATATGCAGAGAGTGGTCCAAAGACACTAGGGTAGAGCGTGGAGCCCCGCCCACAATCCACATCACTGACTCCAATTACTAGGATCTGCGTCCCACAACCCATCAGAAAGGGACACATTTTAGGAAGCACCTGGCCATTTGTTTCTCCCACCCCCATCCTCCCACACTGAAATGTGAGAGGCCATAACTCACCTCTAAGACAACCCTGAAAGTCTGGGTCCCATGACAGGGAACAGTCAGTTATAGACCAGCTTTAGGAGGACTGATCCTCTCCTTCCTACACACCCACTGAAGACTCTCCTCAGTTACATGATGTCTTTCTAATCTCTGGCACAAATAAACATTCACCAAGCTCCTGCTTGAACCTGCATGGTTATGTGGTCTAGCTCATCTCGATGTATTGAGAGACAAGACTGGACTGTCAACCTACAACTCTGAGCATGGTATCTTCTGTCGAGCAGAAGACAGGACACCCAGGGGTGCTCAATGAGTCAGGTGTGGGTGCTGCTGTATTCATTATGAAGTCACTGGGCTCACGATCTTCTCCATAAACCATGCAAAATTACTTCCATGGATGTGCTGTTATTTGATATTTTGTGGTTAAAAATAATATAGCCTTCAGGGTAGACCACACTTGCAGTCAAGTGCATCTTCCCCATTCCCAGCCTCCTGTGTGTGTGTGTGTGTGTTTCACTGTGTGCTGAGCCCCAGCCAGGGAGCTGATGCCAGGTAGGAAGGGAGGGACCTATTCTCCCACATCACTTCTCCACCCACCCAAGGTGCTGAAGTTAGAGCTGTACCCTCCCAGCTCTCCCATCCCCTGCCTACAAACACATGTCTTTTGTCCTTATCTCCTGAGATGAATGTCTTCATTCCCAAGACCCTCGGGTGTGTGTGCACACTTCTAGCACCTTGGTTTCTAAATCTCCACCCGAGTGTGACTTAGACCTGGTATCTAAACTTCCTTTCTCTGTAGCCCTCAGATGACCCCATTCTTGTACTACTTCTGAGCACTGTCATTTCCCAAAGGATGTCACACTTGCTTTCTGTTTACACACTAGGACGTGGATGGCTCTGTTGAATTCACATGGAAACCCAGTCACAAGCTTCAAGCACAATCCTAAGCAAGCCCAGAGAACATCACAGGAATGCTTCAAATGCTTGACATCCCAACTGAGAAGCCCACAATCCTACAGTGTTGTCTTCTGGGGAAACAAGCCTAACCGACCCTGGGCATACATTAACTTGGGCTCTGTTAGCCTCTGCTGACTTCCCCAGCCGCCTGGATGTCCTGAGGGACTGTTAAGGAGATGACAAGTTACCAGTACTGTGGCATTCCACACCTAAAAGTTAGGAGCTTACAAAGCTACTTTGCTCCTCACATCTCCTTGAAACATCACATTAACCGAGTAAAGGAACAAAAACTTTATCTGGCAGAGAAACCCAACGAGAGCTGTCATGCCACAGTATCCCTGCTTCAAGAGTTTCTCTTGGAACTTCCCCAAAAGCAATAAGGAGCTTCAACATAAAACGCACACTCCTTCCCTGAGATGCATAGACATCTTGACTCCCAAGGGGTGGCCAGACTTCAGTGAAGGTCACACAGAGATGAAATGCCTGGCAAGTTCTGTCCCAGCTGCAGATCTCAGACCAATATAAAGCCTGGTTCTCCAGAACAGAATCCCCTGGCTACAAACCAGCAGTGGTGTTCTCAGAGACAGAGGCAGATGTGCAGAACAGCTTCCCTGGGCACAGGTAGGACCGAGTGAGGAACCCCACAAGCAAGCCACATGGAGAGGGAAGAGGGGAAGGCAGAGACCGCAGCATAGACACTGCCAGGCTTCACCTAAGTTTCTGTCACACACCCCAGGAGCCCTAAGAAGCCCTCCTAGGGCAAGGGCAGATCCCTGTCGGCCTCCTGTGTGTGAGATTCCTACAAAGAGCTACCTGATAAAACAACAAACAAACAACACAAAATGAAAAACACAGCCTCCTGTCCTAACGAAGGTGGGTCCTGATAAGATGCTAGGCGGGCTGGCGGGCGAGTGGGCAGTGGGCAGGGCACACCTGAAGTTCCAGCTGAAGTCCATGTGTGAAGTCAGCCTGGGCTACACAGCATGGCAGAGTCTCAAAATGACAAAAACAAAAAAGATGACAGAGATGTCACTTGCAACTGATTAAACTTTTGCCGGAAGTGGGCACGGTGGCACACAGGTGTAATCCCAACAACACCAGGGGCAGAGACAGGAGGGTCTGCAGGTCGAGGCAGCTCCACCTGCTGAATTGCCCAAACATACCATCATAAGTTCACGAGACTTGATCAAATGAATGAGATCACATACACAAAAGCATATGGGGGCCTAGAAGAAACCAAGGACACCAGCAGGAAATCAGCACAGAGGCACACAAGGGTAAAGAAAGTTCCTACTCCGAAATCTGAAACATTCCCAAATCCACAACCTCTTTAGTGTCTCACTAGGCAACTCGGGCTGCCCTGGAACTTGCTATGTAGAGCAGCTAGTCTCAAAAGTCACAGAGATCCACCTGCCTCTGTTTCCTAGCGCTGGGATTAAAGGTGTGCACCAGCATGCCAAATCTGAAACTTCCTAAGCACCAATATCATGTCCCAAATGGAAAAGTCCTAGTCTGATCCCATGTGAGACTGGAAACACTCAAAATTAACATTTGGGCTATCTGCATAAGATGGAAAGACAAGCAACCTTGTTTGGACCACCAGATCTCATCCCAAAATATTTCAACATCTAAAAGAATCCAAAACCTAATCCACTTGAGGTCTTAGAGATTTGGAAGCGTCTCCAGCCAGGATCACAAAAATGTGGGTCAGATGGAAAGCAATAAAAGGAGCTGTGCTCTGATGAAGTCGTGGGCACTTAAAGGGGAGTGGTTCAGAGAAGGGTTGATAACGGGGAAAAACAAGATAGAGAAAAAAACGAGACATGATCTGCATGCCTCCGAAGACTCAGAAAAGGGGAACAAGTTGTTTAGGGGCATGATTTAGGAGAACATTCCAGAAAGGAAAGGTAAGTTGGGGATGGGGAGACAGCTCAGTAGGCAAAGGCACCTGCCACCATGCCTCACGACCCAAATTCAGTACCTGGGAAGCACAGATGGATGGAAAAACTGACCACCACAAGGCACGCCACAGCATGCGTGCACCTACATTCAAACGTACAAATGAGGAAATACAACAGAAAAAAAAATTAAACTTCTTTAAAAGCACATCACATCCTAATAGTAAGTAAAGGACCACCGCCAAGACACTTCACCAGTCTTGGAAAATGAAAAAGTGTTTAGGCACCTGAGCAGAAAGCTCAATTAAAATAGAGAACAAAGGTGCGGATTTCTCCACAGCCATATCCAAAGACTAAGCGCCAAAAACAGCCCCAGACATTTGAAGAATCAAAATGTTAAACCAGGGCAAAGAGTCGCTCAAATACAAGCAGCCTAATGTGCTCAATGGGTGAGAATTCTGAGGAATGTGACTCGCACCCTTTTAAAAGAAACTACTAGAAGATAAACTTCAGGAAAACAAGAAGTAGCCAAACAATGAAAAGCAGTTCATTCAAAAGTCACTTGTACTGTAAGACAAAAGCTAAACAATTGTGAAGGCTGTAAAGACACTCCTGAAAACATAAAAATACAACAAAACCCAGCAGGGTTTAAATAAACCCAAATGGCTTATACTTCCACAGCACTGTTCATCACGGAAGAAGGTCAGGACAGGAGCTCAAGCAGGGCAGGGTCCTAGAGACAAGAGCTGATGCAGAGGCCATGGAGGGTGCTGCTGACTGGCTTGCTCCTCATGGCTTGCTCAGCCTGCTTTCTTACAGAACCCAGGACCACCAGCCCAGGGATGGCACCACCCACCGTGGTCTGGGCCCTCCCCCATTGATCTCTAATTAAGAAAATGCCTTACAGCTGGATACGTGTGGAGGCATTTCCTCAGCTGAGGTTGCCGCCTTTCAGGTAACTCTAGTTTGTGTCAAGTGCACAGAAGACCCACCAGCACACTGGTGAAGGCCAACACCAGGAGGACTGGAAACTCATTCTTTATTGCACACTTTTTCAGACATTTTAAATTTTGTGAGACAGAGTGATCTGGGGAGATGGCTCAGTGAACAAGAATGCCTGCTTCATAAGCTCGAGAACCTGACTCTGGATCCCTAGAGCCCACAGAGAGACCAGGCACAGCGGCTCATGTCTAACCCCAGCATTGGGTGGGGGAGGACACAAGAGCCAAGTAAACAAAATAGCAGGCCCCAGGTTCAGCCAGAGGCCCTGCCTCAAAAAAATATGATGTGGAGCAATAGAGAAAGACACCAGAGTCACCCGCTATCCTTCATATGAGGCCCACGTGTACACACACATGCACAAACACTTGCACGCACACACGCAAGCGCGGCCAGGCCAGTGAGATGCTTCATCAGGGAAAGATGCTTTGCCCACAGTCCTGACAAACTGTATCATCTTAGGGACCCACTTGAGAGGAGAAAGCCAACTCCTGAAAGCTGTCTTCTGACCACACACACACACACACACACACACACACACACACTAATAAATGCAATAAAAAAAAACCTCATTTTTGCAAAATTATACCCTATATTACCTACTAGGATATAAGTAAATAATTTTTCCTTTCCTAGTCCTGCTGAGGATTCCAGCCCTATCTAGACCATAAATCTAATAAAATAAAATCAGTGAGAAGGGACACCTATAAATCAAAATGGGTGACAAGGAATTATTTGCGCACAATAGTACTCCCCTTCCAGTTTTAAATGTAAGCGATTTACAAGTTCCAGTTAGAAAAACACATCCCAAGTTGTTATTCACAGGAGAAACCTAGAGGAAGATGGGCAGGACTGGAGAGGCTGCCACCTGGAGCTCCTGGAACATTTCTCGATGCCACACATGGAGGTCGAAGGAGTGTGCCTGTGCCATACTGTGGGACAAAAGTCAAGTGTGTCAGACACCTGGGAGCGTGAAGTGAGAAGGGTGTGTGACTGTCTCCAACAGCTCCGCCCATCCACTCTGCCTGTGGGAGCTGGGAACTACCAGGACAAAGACACTCTGTGTTCCTGGTCCCTTTGCCAGGCCCCAGGAGGAGGGGAGGGTGGAGACAAACCAGACCTCTGCCTGCCAGGAGCAGCACCTCAGGAGACCACACAGCTCAGCCTGGCTTCTCCCGGGCACTTTGATAAGGAGTCCTGAGAGAGCTCAGCAGCAGCTATTCTGGCAGATGGGTTTACTTATTTGAGCAAGAGAAACTGTATACCACCCAGGTGGCTCAGAAGGGAGGCGGCTCAGATCCGCTGATGGTCCAGGAACGGGGCCATCTCTGAGCGGCGTGCTCTACCCCAGCAGCCGGGAGGGGGAAGATGAACTAAGAAAAGACAACTGTAATCAGCACCTCTGTCTTCCTCACCTACCAAGTAAACACTGAGAACATGTAACGTGCTATATTGATTTAAACCAGGCATGGGGGTGCATGCCTGTAACTCCACACTCAGAGAAGCAGGAGCATCAGAAGTTCAAGGTCATCCCCAGCTACATGGCTGTGCAGCACATGAGACTGTCTCAGAGAAAATATTCATTTTAATTAAATCTAAAGTAAATACCTCCCCCCCCAAAAAATTTCTAGGAAACACTTACTTCTAAGGAAACTGAATAAAAGGAACATTTCTATTTTTAGCGGTTTTTACATGTTATTTAAGAAATCCAATTTAAGGCCAGGCGGTGGTGGCGCACGCCTTTAATCCCAGCACTCGGGAGGCAGAGCCAGGCAGATCTTTGTGAGTTCGAGGCCAGCCTGGGCTACCAAGTGAGTTCCAGGAAAGGCGCAACACTACACAGAGAAACCCTGTCTCAAAAAAACCAAAAAAAAAAAAAAAAAATCCATTTTGAGGTCTCCAGCATCCCTACCCTAGGGAAGAAAAAAAATTCAAATGTCCAGTTGTAACCATGTCCTTAACTAAAAACCCGAGTCTGACCAACGCCAAGCAAAATGTCCAGATACCCAGCCATGCAGCTCACTATTCTTCAGTCACTGCTCCCCGTGAACGCTCAGCCCACTGGGCCCTGCTGAGATGAGCCTGCAACATCTCACCTCCTTCCAGCAAGGCTCTCCCCACCCTCTCTCTCACCTCCCCAACTCCAGCAGGCCTCTTCCCGATGACTCCCTCACTCTACTCTCCCTGGAGTTAGATGTGCATTATTAACTTATAGCCACGTGCTGTCTGGGCCTTTCTCCTCTTCCTGCCTTGTCAGCAAGAGTCCAGGTCCCAGGGGGGCAGAGAGGGCTCTATGTCCCCTGCAATGTGACAGCATGTCTCTTTCTTCAGTGGACTCTGCGTCTGTAGGGCAGGAGTTCTGGGGCACATGCACTCTGGATCCTCTCCTCACCTGCCTCTCTGTAGAGCCACTGAGAGTCACAGACAGCAGTACCACCTGAGAGCCCGTTAGACACACCGGTTCTCCGTCTCAGCCAGGCCCCCCGGATCTGCGTCTTAATAAGACTGAGTGTGATAATAAGACTCCAATGTGATAGGCAGCGGATGGACCAACAGTGGTTATTATTAACTAGCCTGGGAATCACTGTTCATTTTTGTTCTTTTGAGACAGGATCCAACAGTCCCCACACTGGCTTTGAACTCATTACACAACTGACAACGGCCTTGAACTCCTGACCTTCCAGCCTCTGTCTCCCAAATGCTCCATGTGCTGGGATGACACCAGCTTGGTGACACCACAGCTCTGATGCTCAGAGGTCCCAGGAGGGTCAGTGTAGACAAGATGTGTAAGCCCCATCATCCTTGACAAATTTACACATACTGACCACTTCACCAAGAGATCATTCTCTGCCTGGGAAACTCCCACACATGTTGAATAATTGTCTCTTTCCGACAGATCATGGCAAGAAAAGAGGCCAGCCCATGCCAATCAATTTTCAATTTACACTCTAACCTTCCTCGACCAAGATGCTACCTTTGTTTACGCTCCCACCGATCTGAGGGAGCACACTTCCTGCATTTCAAGGATGTGCAATGACAAAATGGAACTGGGAAATGAAAGCTCTTCTGTCCCCACAGATCAGGAAACCAGGGCAGAAAAAAACAAAACAAAAAAACAAAGCAGTAATTCAAATTTTGGAGATGGTCAGTTGCAGATTCTAATCACCCACATTCCTTCAGCTCTATTTCACCTCCAGGTACAAAGGCTCCGTCTTAATCTGCTTCCTACTGAAATGGCAAAACACCACGACCAAAAGCAACCTGGGGAAGAAAGAGTTCATCTCCTCTCACAGCTTACAGTCCATCCATCATGAAGGAAAGTCAGGACAGGAGTTTGAGGCAGGAACTGTTGTGGAGACCATGGAGAGATGTTGCTTACCTGCTTGCTCCCCAAGACATACTCAGCCTGTTTTCTTTCTGCCCCAGGATCACCTGCCCAGGGTTCATACCTCCCGCAGCTGAGCCCTCCCCCATCAATCATTAATCAAGACCATGTACCCAAAGACTTGTCTACAGGCCAGTCTGATGGCGGTTCCTCTGCCCAGATGACTCCAACTTGTCAAGTTGACAAAAGGCAAACCAGGACAGACAGTGTGAAGAAAATGCCAGGTGCAAGCGGACTCCTGTGAGGGAGCCGCAGCTGCCAGCCCCTCTCAGTGTCCTAAGAGTGATGTCTCAGCAGTATAATCCAGGCACATTTCTTAAGCTGAGCCAAACTCACACTCTTTAATCACAGGCACTCGCCAAAAGGTTCTCTTCCGGAAGGACACAGGACAGCCTCTCCAAATGTGTGGAGAGTGCCCAACCCCTGGCTGCCTGGCCCACAGTGAAGGCAAAGTCTGCTACTGGATTTACTCAACATCTATACAAACAGGTACCTGATGTCTAAGGTATATCGCCTAGGGTCACAAGGATGGAGCTCATCACCACCTGCAGGCATTGACAGGGCTCCCCGCACTACAGCAACTGCGCTTGTGCTTGGGAAACAGTTTCCCATCACACCAGACAGCTCTGTCCTTAGGCTATGAAGGTAGAAGAGAGAGGAACATCAGACGAGAGAGAACAGGTGCTCTGAGCCGATTGTGAAGCCTGCACATTTACTTCAGACAGGGAGCTGTCCTGAATTCTCATGTCTCCCACAGGCTGAAGAACTGGCACCTGAGTTGGACCCTGAAAACAGGGAAACAGGTTGGATATGGAGGTGCACACCTGTAATCCCAGAGCCTGAGAGGTGGTCATAGAACACTGTGAATTGGAGGCCACCCTGGGGAGATAATATATTGGAAAGGGAGAAATGCGTGTTTTTAAAGTATCAGTGGTGGCAGGTGGCCCGAGTGGGTCATACACATATTTGTGTTCAACAGTCTTCACTAAACATCCACTGCAGAGCAGGAGCTGGCCAGGTGCAAGTCCAGGTGAGCAGAGGCAAGAAAATAAAAAGGGGAGAATGACAGACAAGTGGAATTGAGGACAAAGACTAGGAAAAGTCCTTTCGCTCTGGATGCTACATGTTCCCACGCAGTGGTTGAGAGACAGAGGCAGCAGACAGTCACGTGGACACCAAGTACCTCAGCCTGTAATTAATAGACTCTTTTCACAGCAGTTGTGTAGAAAGACTGGACAGGAGCATTTTCCCATACACCTTTTCTCTTCATACGGCTTCACGACGGTTCATCTCTCTCATGAGTGTGGTAACTCTGTGATAGGCAGCGGATGGACCAACAGTGGTTATTATTAACTAAGGTGTGTGCTTACGTTGGGGCCTCACGTTTATGCCACACACTCCACAGGTTTGACTGCTGCACAATGGGCCACCACTGCAGTGGCATTCAGAAGAGTGTGCCCGGACATCTGTTCTCCATCTATGCATCCTTCCTTCCCTAAACCTGACCCAGACATCCACTCTATGTCTAGAGTTCTATCTTCTCCAGATGAGCATAAATGAGAATTGCACAGTATATGGCCTGTCTTGGCGTTCTATTGCTGTGAAGATACGCCATGACCACAGCAATGCTCATAAAGGAAGGCATTTAGTTGGGGGTGCTGCTTACGCTTGTCATGATGATGGAGAAGTAGTCGAGAGCTTTACATCCTAATCCTCAGGCAGCAAGCCACCAGACCTGGCATGGGCTTTTGAAACCTAAAAACCCACTTCCTGTGACACACATCTGCCAACAAGACCACACCTCCCAATTGTTCCCAAACAGTTGAACTGGGGAGCAAACCTGTGAATATACGAGCCAAGGAGGCTACTCTCACTCCAATCCGTCACCTAAGCCTCAGATCTTAAGGTGCATGTGACCTTCTGCTGCTGAGGACTACTCCACTGAATGGGTGGACCACTGTTTAACCATTCTTCTGCTGAAAGACATCATGGTTACTTCCAGGTGTTTGCTTATTTTGAAAAACTTTCCAGCCAGAGAAGTGGAAGGGAGTAGATGTTACCTCCACGGGGCAGGACCAACTTGAGGTTGGAAATGACTGCCAAGCCTTAGGGTTCAGTGGGCAGACACTGCTCTATCAGTTCCTAGCTCTGTCCAGCTCATATCTCGTTCCCAGCAGGGTATTTAGCTGTCTTGACTTGTCAGATAATTGAGCTTATCTCAGAGGCCCTAGATAAAAGTGTCTCCTTCAGTTCGTGAGAAAATGGAAGGCTTAGTAACTACATACGTCTGGAGTAAACAACAACAACAAAAAGTACTAGATATTTCCTTTAGTAAGCCACAAAACAAAGTTTGTTTCTAAATCAAGCCAACATATTCCCAGCAAGCTGATTATTTAATAAAGAAATAGTCAATAAAAACTTTGCTTCCCGTTTATGACCTCTAAGACTGTTGAGGTTTCATGCTCTCTGGAAAGAATACTGAAGAAATCAATGCCTGGAACATAGCTCAGCTGGTGCCTACCTAGCAAGCAGGAAGCTCAGAGTCCACCCAATCACTGCATAGAACAGCTGTAGTGGTATGAGGCTGTAATCCCAGCACTTGGGGAGTGGAGGCAGGAGGATCATAAATTCAAGGTCATCCTCAGTGACCGAAGACCCTACCTCAAAAATGAGTAAATAAACATAACAGCACAAATAGGAAAGTAATGTCCAAATTGAAATGTTTCTATAGCCTGCGTCACAGTCACTGACATAAACAAAAGCCACTTGTTTAAAGTGTAAATCAGAGGCCTCCTCTCCTTTCACAATGAAGTCACTAAAGACAGTCTACTCCAATCTCCAACAGTTTCACTCTTATTTGAGTAACCAACTATGCAGTATTACCATAATCCAAAGACACAATAAAACACAAGTGTAAAGGGTACCATGTCCTTCCTTCAGAATCAATGATTAATTAAATAGTGAAATGTCAAGGAATATATACATAATAAGAAAGCCAAACCCCTTGTGAAATAATGAGGAAGTTTAAATGTCAGCCTGGTTGACACATGAGGTATTCAATTAAACACTGTTGTCCATGTTAAAAAATGAATGACTAGGAAAGATGCACTGTCTCTGTTATCCTGCTTCAAGGGAGAAGCAAAGGCTGGACTGTTCACACACCTGAGGCCACTCTATAAAACAGAACAATAGCTGGGCCACCAGGCTCAACCCCAACTAGGACCATCTGGAATGCACCATAAAGTTAACTGAATCATTCGTATAGTGTGGGGCGGGGAGGGGTCTTTGGGTTTCTATTGCTGTGAAGAGACACCATGACCACAGCAACTCTTTTTTGTTTGTTTGTTTGTTTGTTTTTTGTTTTTCTGAGACAGGGTTTCTCTGTGTAGCTTTGCTCCTTTCCTGGATCTCTCTCTGTAGACCAGGCTGGCCTCAAACTCAAAAAGATCCGCCTGCCTCTGCCTCCCAAGTGCTGGGATTAAAGGTGTGCGCCACCATCGCCTGGCCACAGCAACTCTTATACAGGAAAGGATTTAATTGGGTCTGGCTTACAGTTCAGAAGTTTCGTCAGCGGCATGCAGGCACACGTGTTGCTGGAGAAGTAGCAGAGCATTCTACATCCAGATCTTCACGCAGCAGGAAGAGAGAGAGACACTGGGCCTGGCTTGGGCATTTGAAACCTCAAAGCAACCCACCCCCAGGGACACACTTCCTCCAAAAAGGCCACACCTCCTAAAGGTGGGGGAATGTTAATTTAACCCAACCAACACTCCTGCTGCACCTTCTCCATCAAGTACAGCCCTAAGACCTTCCTAACTCCCTAAATCCTCGCAACCGCCACCGGATGGACGGAGTCCCGCTGGCAGATGAGGAGACTGAGGCAACACAGGTTAAGCCAACCCACCCAAAGAACCCCTGCTGCCAAGTGGCAGTCAGAGAATGAGATCCAGATGTCCAGGGCCTGTACTGATATACCCAAGTGCTCAGCTGGAACCCACCACCTGTGCAGGATGACAAGTCCAGGGACGTTATGATTCAGCCTTTTCAGGTGCCCTCACACAGCTCTGTGCCACAAAACCCACTGAGAACACCATGGCGGGAATTTCTCCTGGGGAGGTTTGAACACACTCACCAATGAGGAAGCAAACTATGATCCAACTAAGTCCAGCTCAGAGAAATGGTGAGTTCAATGGGCTTATAGGACAGTAGGTGATGCCGAAGCGGCCACAACAGCCACAAGTTCTCACCCCAGCAGGGATGACAGCTGTTTAAATATACCCACCGCCCTGCCGCCACACGCACACTTCAGTGAACTCTCCCACACTCTATACTCTAACCCCTCCTCAGACCATGCGGCCACGTGCCACTTAGACACAATTACACACAGCTGGGAGACAGGTGCGGGAAGGAATGGCGGGAATCTCAGGTGAAGGACTAATGACCCTCTCCATCCCTTTTTCTATGAAGAAATGTCAACAGGCAGATCTTGAGGGTCTCTTTTCAGTAGCCTCAGCTACCGTGACAAAGATGGTAACTTAGGATGTTATGTATTCTACAGCAGATACCAGTGGAAGAAACCCACCAACTGTCAACGTGTTTGCTGGATGACTATTAGACTCACATAGTGTTTGGTAAGCTATCTGTAATTCTAGATCAGGACCTTTCAAAATGTCTGAAAATCTTTCTCACGGCCGATGGCAATATGACAAATCTCTATGCATCCAGGGACGGGCCACACAGAACACATGTTAAAGTATGTCCCCGTGGGGCCTATTAGCTTCTGTCCCTGAGCCATCAAAAGAGCGCCCAGTCAGCACTGTGGAAGGCCCTCCCGAGCCTGAGATAGACAATACATAGGCGAAGTCACTGTCCCTCTGGAATTCAACACTGCATGCTTCAGGAACTGCTCAAAGACACAGCAGACACTGTGCAGACAATGTCCAGAGACACCAAGACAATGGCCCCTGCCCAAAGGCAAACTTGGTGCCCAGTGAAGATACGAACACAGAGACCACTGAACCTGACCCTCAGCCCTGCATCACTAAAGAGAGACAGCCATGCTATGGGTGTGGGGACTAAGCTCAAGATCGCTCTGGGGCGAAAGAGTAAGCCAGCATTTGTGCAGACATCAAAGCCTGTGGCTGCTGACATTTCGTTTCTCACAAGACCCTTCTACCCACATGCAAGTGCCATTCATGAGACTCTTATGCATTACCTAAGAGTCCAAATTCTACACCGGGACTCCAGGCAGGTGCTTAGAGAAGAGAATGTGTCTGAGAGCATCCATGAAAAACTGGAGTCAAGAACTATAAAGGGAAGGTGAAGGAAACTGGTCAAATGCCAGGCTGTTCCACCCTTCAATAGCAGGCCTCCCAGGACAGGAGCTAGACTGGTCTCCAATTGGAGCTCCTGGGGCTGATGCGGTAACATCCAAAGTCTAGAAGAAACAGGTGTTGTGTAGACTTTTTCTGGGAGACATGAACATCTGCTCTCCAATACTGACCAGAGAATTCCACCAAATGCAATGTGGTGAGCCAATGAGTTTTATCAGGCTTACTTACAGGAGCCTGAGAGAGCCAAACACAAGTGCATCATGAGGCGCTTCACACAGTGTGGATAACAATGTCCCTTAGCTGCACAGATGGGGTCCTCCCTCAGTTAGGCTCCACACACACTCCAGGAGCCATGAGACCATGTGGTTTGGGCAGAATGACACACAGCTGGGAGGACACGTGGGAAGGAGTCAGGTGCAGGACTAATGACCCTGCCCATCACTTGTAAGAGCAAACACCGACAGGCCTGACCTTCAGCTGTGAAGACACACAGCTGTTCTGATGACAACGGTAAGGGGTGCCGTCCTCAGGAGACACCAGACAACACCAGGCATAGTGGCAAACATGTGTGACCAATCCAGCACTCAGGAGGCTGAGGCAGGAGGCTGGCTCTAAGTTCAAGTAAGTTCCAGTCCAGTGTTGGCTACAAAGACTCCGTTCCAAACAAACAAACAAAGGCACTACCAGTCTACAAGCTATCTTTACAAACTCAAACACAATTAGAGCAGTAAGTAAGGTCAGAGGAGACAAATTATCAGACCAGGGAATGGTGAATAAAAAAAAAAATGCATGCATTTCCTTAAATTATATTCCTGTTTTTCTAAGTAATAACTTGGTTTGAACACAAATATTTACCTACCACATCAGTCCTATGCATGTGTTAGACATTCTCAGATCATAGAGCAGACATAGAACACAAAACCTGAGCAATTATTTGCAAATGAGAACACCCTATGTTAGAGAAAAACCATTGCCTGAATGAGCATTTTAAAAAAATAAAGTCACTATGAACATTTCAGTTGGACATGGTGACTCATGCCTGTAATTTCAGTGCTGGGGAGGCTGAGGTGAGAGGTGTGCATCAAGTTTGAGGCCACCCTGGGCTACCTAGGGAGTTCTAGGCCAGCCTGGTCTAAAGAGTGAGACCATCTCAAACAACAACTAAGCAATCTTCCCACTGAAATGGTCTCCTACCAAAGCCTCAGTGAAGTAAATGAGTTCTGTTCTCCACATGAGCATAAAACAATGAACAAGGACTACAAAAATACAAAACCAAACCAAGAGTAAGCAGAAATGAAACAACAGAAGAATGTATAATCGGTTACAG
>CABHPQ010143870.1:0-10297 GCA_902168405.1 Peromyscus aztecus
CCATGCTATTTTCTGCTTTGGGAATCCAATCCAATACTTTAATATATTTTAAAATACTTCAAATTCTCTAAAACAAGACAGGTTATCAAAACTTTTATTCAATAGATATGATGGCAAAGTACTGATTTAAATGCCAATTCTCACCTGTTTGCTAAGTTGATGTCAAGATCGTAAATAGGTTATTAATGAAGATAATTTTATAAAGATGTATTTATACAATTGTCTTTTTAAAAGATTATTGTCTTTTTTATGTTGGGTATAGATATGAGGTGTTAAACTCACCTTCATCGTAGTAAATTAGATTTGAGGTATATTTATTGAAATGCATGGTTCAATAATTTCATAAAGTATAAATTAGACTTAAATTTTTGTTTATATTTTTGTATGTTTTCCTGAGAATGTTCATATGGAACTAGATTTTCCTTAATGGTAATAGTACTTACCTATATTTTCTTAGCTCTTATAAACGAATCATTCCCGTGTTTATTCGGTTCCATGGTCCCATCTATTCCTTGTCTGTTTAGCTTTCATGGTCTGGGGTCTTGAAATAAGTCTTGTCTATTTTCTGAGGCTCTTCAGTGGAAACTTCAGACTATTTGAGCCACAGCTCCCTGAAATATGAAAAGCAAGCAGTGTCCTTGTATCAGATCAATAAGGTCGACAAATTATGAAAGTCTATACCATTCCAATATAGTATTCAGGATGACAGATACCAGCTTTGAATTAGTTTTAACCACTCAACTCATGATGAGTCAAGCAGAGCGCTAGGGAAAACTTGTGGAGTTTGAAAAGTACTAGACTTGGCTTCTTCATATCATAGGATGTTAGGACTCTTGTCCAATCTCACAGGCTTTCAAACAAAGCAAAAACTTTAAATGTTTGCATATCAATAATATTTTCACTACTATTAAAATATAATAATACTTTAAATTACCTACCTAGCATCAATTCAATAGTAATTTAAGCCCTCAGTTTATAATGCTTTATCAATTTTACGTTGAATTATTGGTTAAATGTAACTTGAATTTAAACTGAGACTAGGCTTGTATCTGAATCATTGGCTTAAACCTTACTGTAGAGCTTACAAGTAGCTTACTTATACCTTCTTACCCAACACAATTACTACATTTTAGTGGGCTGCCTGGACATTGGAAGTAAATGTTACAACTCACAACCTTCATGCCTTGTTTCCTTGTGGGAAAAGTAATGTTAAATCTCTGTTACAGCATCATATCATAAACACTGACTTATTGGATGGCAAAGTGTTATTTACTTCACATCCTTTAATAATATACTGAGTAGTAATTTACCCACCCTGACTCTAGGTATATTCTACATATAGAGCTATCTTATTTTTAAAGAATACACTATGGTCTTGGGGACTTGCTTGTCACTCTACTATGTTCATGACTATGTCTCTACAAGAAGATAGCCTTATAGAAAAAGTAGAGCAAGGAGATAATTATCACAAATTCATTTTTAGGTCTGTCCTCCATTATGTAGAATTTCTGAGCTACATAACAGACCAAAGCTATAATTACTTCTAAGCAATAGGATCAATAAAAAGCAGCCTTATAGTATTTGATAGGGTTCATAAATATCTTTTTAAACAGCAGCAAGAATAACAATGCTGCTTCTGTTTCAGATAGGATACAGGGGTCTAGCCAGGAAGAATGGGAATAGAAGTGACAGTTTTCAGTGCTCTAACTCATAACCCTCATAAAATTTCTCTTCCAGTCCTGGTATTCTTAATCTTCCCTGCTGTAGAGGTCTAATAATCAAGTAAGTAATTCTCCCCCTAGGGAACATCATGATGCATCTATTGGGCTGCAACCTGGTAACCCAATATCTCTCATCACAGTAAATCAGAATGAACAAACAGTGTATGGGAGAAAACATAATTAATCGTCATAAACTGGGGAAATACAGTAAATAGTGAGTATTGGAGACATTGGAAGGACATAATGTTAAGCATATCCTTGGTGTATTTGATTGAACTGTCATTTTTTTTAAATCAAAATTTAATGGGGAAACTACATAACTCCAACATGGAAGGACCTCTGAGAGTTCATATTTGTCAGACAATAATTTTAAATTACCCAGACAGGGCAAGAATCCTATGAAGCACTGGGTAAGAGGCAAATGAATATGAGCCTGAGGGATCCAGAAGGACTTCTTAAACTCCAAAGATGCCATCTCCACCAGTGTGTACACAGTGTCATCCGCTAACCAACATTCTTCATTTTTAATTACATCTATATTTATTATTATCATTTTCCTCTTATCTATCCCTGTTGAATGGCATTTGGTGTAGATTATAGTACACTTCTTATCTTGGTTCATAGGAAGGACATCAAGGAAAGGGTATGGTTACCTTATAGATGAGATAGTCAGCCAGAGCAGGAAGACACCTCTGATGGGGCACACCTTCACATTAGGGGAGTCCATCTGAGTATTGTTTGGAGTTAGGTTGTGATTCCAAACATTCCTGTTCGGTTGGTTTGGGAAGAAGGGCAGATGTAAGTAGTGAGCCTTTCCAGGGGAGTTTTGAAGATACTGTGCTTTGGCTCACATAACCTCCATCCCAAATACTCTTTAATGTGCAATCTTTTACTGCCAAGGCTAGTAAATGAAAACTATATTTCCCAGTCTCCTCATATCTGGAGTTTTCTCATAATTCAGTTTTCTGTCAAATGCATTTTGTGAGTTTTAGATTCGAAACTGTGTTATGTGGCAAGAGACACAAAACATGATATGACCATTTTGATGATCAAGTTTATAGCAGAAGCCTCGACGATCCTAATTAGATGACTCTGTAATGGTGCCAGGAGAGTTCCCCACTGGGAAAATGACAGAGACACTGTGTTCTATAGTTTCTGTATTTGGTGGCTTCTAACAGCACAGAAGAAGTTTCCCTGTGGCTTTTACAGAAGCTGGGGCCTGGGGAATGCAGAGGGTCACAGATCATTCCTCTTAATGTTTATAATAATTCTATTGGGTCGATCTACAGTTCAACTAACTTCATTGTAACAACAACTTGTGTGCATCCACCTTATGAAAAGCTCTTTAATAACATGAAGATGAAGATGACAGGAGCCCTTTGAGGAACACCACGCTCTAAGTGAGACTCCCGCACACTGGAACTAAAATTAAAGGCTGTAAGAATACAAATCAGTCTTCTCAATATTAGGTGAGGTTTAATAAACTGTGGGTCTAAAACAAGTAATAGTATTTTAGCAACACATTTAGAATAGAATCTCTACTATTCTAGAACAAAATTTGTCTACATTTCAGGCTTATGCATTAAAAATCAGTGCTGGAACAAAGGAACAGTCAGGTGTGTTCATGTGCATACTGAATTGTGTACAAATAGAAAGACAAGAGTGTGAAAGGGAGACAGAGTCCTGAGGTTTAAATATGATCTGTCCTCTCCAAAATGTACATGCTGGGACTGGAGAGATAGCTTAGCAGTTAAAAGCACTAGCTGCTCCTCCAGAGGACCCAGGTTCAATACCCAGCACCCACATGGCAGCTCACAACTGTCTGTAACTCCAGTTCCAGGAGTTGCATAAACTCCAGTTCCAGAATATGCATAAACATGCAGGCAAAATGTCCATGCACATAAAAAATAAACAAATCTCTCTTTTAAACGTATGTTTTTCAACTACTTAACCAGTTAGATGACCCCCAATGTAACTAAAATAAGAAGTGGTGGTCATCCTAAGAGGTGATGGTGTCATGACTAGGAAATAATACAGTTCTCCCAGCAGCAGATCAGTTACCATGAGAACGGGTTATTACAAAACAGGCGTTACCCGCTTCTGCTTCCACTTTTCTGCCATATTATGATGTATAACCAGGACTTTATCAAATCCATCTACCAAACCACTTAATTTTCATCTGCAAACACCTGACTTAATCACCTTCCCTTTACATATTACTCAGGCAGGCCAAGGTATTTTGTTATAGTGAAAGAAAGCTGATATAAGACATAAGAGGATACATCTAAAAATGTAGGCTGGGGATCAGATGACAGTGAAAGGAAAATGAAGTAGGAATTTCTATTTTGTTTTGTGTGGGTAGAATAATTACTTTATTTGTAAGGAAAAAGAATTACAGGTTTTAGTTGCAAGCAAAACACAATAGTGATAGCATATAGATTAAAATAAGTAGGTGAAAGAGAACAACATGAAGGAAAGTGATTAGGAAGGCTTCACAGTAGGGGATATTCCCATAGCAACACTTCAAGAAAAAGGCATAGAGGACAGGGCTTTACATATAATATAGATCACAACTCAATAGGGCCTGAGATTCTTAAAAATAAAAGTTAATAGAAAATTCTGGAAGGGGAAGTAAGCTCAGCTTATTAAAATTAAATGAACAGAAGCTTGGTGAGAGCGAGGACTCTCATAGAAAGTGTGGAGGTTGTAACAAATACGACAAGAAATTTATGTGACTGTCTTGTGAGCTGTAATACTGGATTTTGTATGTAAGATCTAACCAGAGAAGTCCTGCAGAGATTTACATCTAGAGGTCAAGATTGAAACCAAGATTGTAGATACAGATTTTGTAGACTGACATTCAGAAATTATAGATTGTATCTGCCAGGCTATTTAGCAAAGTGTCCCACTATTCTTTGCCAAAATAGACCTCCCACAATGCAGCAGTTTCTGTGTCAGTTAAGACCCAAACTCAAGTATGCTCTATAATAGTAAAAAAGGAACAGAGAGAAAACAAGTTAAGAGTATTAAAAGGGGTATTGTATAGATAATGGAGTGCTCTTACAGAGTCTATCTCAATATCATTTTAGATTGGAGGAAAATAGAGGCTTTGGATTCTTTTTACCAAGCTTCTTATTATCTGCTGCTTGGAGGGAGCAGAAACTCATAACTGAGTTACAAGTAAATTTAATTGAAAATCACAGGGATAGATTTCCCTTTGGAACATATTTCCCATCCAAGGTCATCTAACTGGTTTAAGTAGACTTCTAGAACCCCATGGCATTTTTTATGGATAAGATATCCTTGCTGATAAATAAATTTAGTTTCTTCTGTGGTTAGTGTGTTGGCTAGTATAAGTTATTACAACCTGTTCATTTCAGTGATTTTTTCACTCTTCCTTCTCTTCCTGTTGTGATAAAACACACCAGATCTGTTTCTCATTTGTTGCTTCTTAAGCATTCTAAGAAAGAGGGAGTCAAAAAAAAAAACCCAAATGTTGTGTGTAATGATGTCAGATGGTGCACTTACATTTCAGTCATAAGAAGACATTGAAATCTATTTTCAAAGTAAATTTGACCTATGTAACTTTCCATGAGAGAAATTCACAATTCAAAATGGGTGATTTTCCATGACAGAAGATTTGATAGATTTTGTTTTTGTGTGCTTCAGTTTGAATGTTACACACACACACAAACACACACACACACACACACACAATTTCAATTAATGGAAAGTGCAAAGAAAGGAAAGTAATTTATTACCACCATTACCAGAATAAAATGTTAATATAGAAATCATTTTTATGTATATAACCTTAAATACTATTAAATATCAATGGTTACAAAAATAGCAAAGTATTTTGTTCTCAGGAAACAGAATCAACGGGACCTGTCCACATGATATTTAGGAATAAAGATTTGTAAAGCTGAGACTCCTATGTGGAACTCCCAACCTCCACTCTTTCATTTAATCATAATGGAATTAAAGATGACTAATAAATGGGGATTGTTTTTGTGGCTAGCAGTTACAGATGGAAGGGATAAAAATGGATAAAGTATTTAACTGAGATCTTATAATATCACATACAGGATTATTGTTCCTTTTCTTAAATTTAAATTAAGGAAACTAATTTGTAGTATATTTCATGAATAGAGAAATTTAAAATAGCACCAAAATTTAATAGCAGCTTTGTGTGTTTTTTTTTCTCAGGCATTATTGGATGTGTATATACAGAAATGTCACTTCCTGAATAACTACAGCCACTGTGAAAGACGGAGGCTGTCACATACATGATGTGCCTTCAAGGCCAGAATATAAAGCACAGCCCCATGGTCTCCAGTCTTGGTGGTGAGATGCCCCTGGGAAATACAAGAAACTCAAGAACCAGTGTGAAAAATTTTAAGAGTTTGAGGCAGGTCTCTATTCATTATTTGTTGAATACCAGGTAACTACCAGTGTAAGCTAGTTCAAATTTCAACACTGGATTTTGTTACATTTTTTATAGTGTACTTGAAAAGTATTTAAAAATCACTATGCAAAAAGCTAGTCCTTTGTAAAACCAAGTGGTAATTGGAAGTTAAGATGTTTGCATCAAATCCAGTTATAATATTTGTGGTCACAACACCGGGTAGGCAAAAGTTTCCAATCTTTATATCATCGTAGTTATTAAAAAAATGAATTACTTTTTCCTTTTAAATTCAGATTTTTTCCCAAATGCTTGGTAAGCTACTCGGGCTTCATAACACATTTATTATCTATTAATTTCGTGCCAGGGTACCATAAAATAGCTACTGAGATAACAAAGATGCAGTCAGACCAGAAAGTGAGGAAACTACACAGTTGTTATTGTTTAAGCTGAACAAACTAAATTTCCAGCTGCAGTAAAATCAGAAAAAAATGCCCAGGGTGTGCACATCCATGAGGAAGTTTCTGAACTTCCCCTAGAAGGAAGTAACACTTCAATATTCTGAGATGACTTTTAGCAAGTAGGTATTTCCGCAGAATCATTAGGTAAATTTGGCTATCTCTTGTAATATAAGATGGCTTTTATGTCACTCCCTACCTACTATGTGTTACACACCTTTCTTATCATCTATCAGAGGAACCCATTTCAGGAAGCTTGCTGAATGATACTGAGAGAATAAATGGGATGAAATACTTAATGTTATGTCAGAAATCTAGAAAGTTTGAATGCAATATTAGCTAACATCAGTAGATTTCACAGTGACAAATTTGTTAATGAAAACAATGGTATACTCTGATGATATATTGTGTACCCCAATAAAACTTATCTGGCGATCAGAGGACAGAGCCAGTCACTAGATTAGCCACAGAGGCAAGACAGTGGTGGCACACACCCTTAATCCTATCACTCGGGAGGCAGAGATCCATCTGAATCTCTGTGAGTTCAAGGCCACACTAGGAACAGAGCCAGGCATGGTGGCTCCCAGCACTTGAGATCTCTTGTCTTTTCCCAGGAAGGACGCATGCTTTTAATTCTAGGAAGTAATATGACAGGATACAGAAAGGTATATAAGGCGTGAGGAAATAGGAACTCTTTATTGAGGCTGAGGATTTCGTAGAGGTAAGAACATGGCTGGCTTGTTCTATTTCTCTGATCTTTCAGCTTTCACCCCAGTATCTGGCTCCATTTTTTTAAATTAATAAGACCTTTTAAGATTCATGTTACCGTATACATTATTAACAAATTATTTTACTCAATTATATTTGTTTTGAATTACTGTGACTTAACTCAAGTGATCCAAGAAGAAACATAACATAATACTATTCCTGGCATTAAGAGAAGCAGGACAGTGAATATAATATAATAATATTCTCTGACAGATATGAGGTCTGAGATACAAATGAGTAAAGCATTCTCCCATTCATAGATCCTGCTCCATGGCATCCCATGCCTTTGTTAGCTACATGGCAAGTAGCTCCATGACACCGCCACTCCTTTTCAGAGCATTGCAGAATAATCAACTGTCTCCAGATACAGTTGCTGTAACTTAAGCTTTTCTGTGAATTTATACTGTGTGGTTCATAATTTTTGTGATTTTAAATAGTCAAAAACACTCATTTATCTAAATTAATGAATTCTGCTTTGGTAATTTTGTAAACTTCTGTAGGAAATAATTAGTAATTAGGGTTTCCAAAGGCAATAGTGTCTCCCATGTATGGTTGCTTTAATACATGAATGTTTATTGGAATCAACAAAACTTTGAACAAGGAGATGATTCCCTTTTTACAGATTTGTTTTTATTCACAGAGAAGTGGTTGTTCTTAAAACCTTGTAAGTGAAATTTAAAAAAAAAGTAAATTTAAAAACAGTATTTAATCATTCTTTCTTGATGTTAATATATTATGTAGGAGGTTTTAAACTTTCATTAGTTTCAAAATGCCTGGTGATCTATCATAGAGTCTTGGAAATTATCAATTTATCTATCAGTAACTTTCACATTAGCCCATATTTATTTTGAAGGAACTATGTTTTAAATTCTGATTATCACATTTTCATTGTGAACTAAATATTATTTTCTGTTTGTCTTTCAAGGGTTCTACTAAAGCTGTAAGGGGAATCAGAGAGAGTTGGCAAAACACAAAACATATTTGCTATCATGAATTGACTTGCACAGTTATAAAGGCTGAGACAACCCAAATCTGCCATGTGTCCCAAAAGAGTGAAGATCTATTGAGTAAATTCTGTAGTTCTAGCTCAAGGGTACTATTCTGGAAATTTCTGTTTCCCAAGAAGATCTGTCTTTACTACTCATATTATCCAGTGGTGATTAGATGAGACCCACCACAACTAGAGAAGAAATCTGCTTGATCAAAGTTTATAATCCTGTTGTTGAAAACCACACCCTCAAGTAGACACATAAAATCACTTGTTGCTGGGCAGTGGTGCAGCACACTTTTTTTTTTTTTTGAGACAGAGTTTCTCCATGTAGTTTTGGTGCTTGTCTTGGAACTCCCTCTGTAGGGCTGGCCTTGAACTGACAGAGATCAGCCTGGCTCTGCTTCCCAAGTGATGGGATTAAAGGCATACACCACTGCCTCTTGCTGGAGCACACTTTTAATGCTAGCACTAGCAAGGCAGAGGCAGAATCAGGTGGATCTCTACGAGTTCCAGGGCAGTATGGTCTACAAACTAGTTCCAGGACTGCCAAGGCTGTTGCACAGCAAAAATCCCTGCCTAGAAAAACCAAAAGAAAAAAAAAATTACTTGTCATATCACCTACTATAGATGACAGAACTTAGAGCCAAAGAGCTTCCTAAATAAACAAGAAGTGTGTGGTTACATAGCCAATGAAGAGCAGTACCAATCATGGCACCTCCAGAGTCAACATTTGAAATACTACAAACAACATCTGCAGAAATTGCAAAGAAATACTTGTGATGTAGAACTATATAAAAAGAGAAGAAGGCTTTCTTGAAGGCAGGGTACGTATATGCATATTTGGTGTTACTTTGGATGATCTAAATTACATCCATAAAGGAACTAAAAGAACTGACAATTGAATGTTAATTTAGAATGAAGAAAAAAACTGTAGTTGGAAGATTTCCTGTGTCCCGGCTTGCCGGTGGTCAGGACAAATTTCTCCCACTCTCATCCCCCAAGTAAACACACAGAGGTTTATATTAATTATAACTGCATGGCCATGGCTCAAGCCTTTTGCTAGTTAGCTCTTATATCTTAAATTAGCCCATAACTATTAATCTATGTATTGTCACATGTTCTGTGGCTTTACCTGCATCCCATTACATGTTACTCCTTGGGCAGCTGGCATCTCTCCCTGTCTTCTTCCTCTCTCTCTCTTTGAATTTCCCACCTGCCTCTAAGCTGCCTTGCCATAGGCCAGTTTTATTTATCAACCAGTCAGAGCAACACATATTCACACGTACAGAAAGATATTCCCCCATCAATAAACATTTTTTTCTGTTATCTTATGTCATTTCTACACTTTTTCAATTTTAAAGTACTCTCCAATATTTTTTAAATATTAAGATGTTCAAACGTTCATATGAATTGTAAAACATGAATTGACATAATGAAGTCTTAATTAGACATCTACTATTGATGGGTTTGTCTTACTGATTTGATACACTTCAAACAGTTACAATATCTGTAATTTTAAAGATTATTGAATCCTATATTGGCTAGAGATGTGATCTACCAATGAACACCATTAAAAATAAAGTGAATTTAATATAGACTTTCTGGAAATGAACGGAATGAAACTGCCAGGAAATTCCGTTAATCACAAGAACAAAATTCCTGATGAAAGAACTTGGCCAAATTATCTAAACCTGACCATTTGAAAAGGTAAGACAAGGAAGAAAAGGGTGAATCTCCTGGAATGTACATAGAATATAACTGAAGATCTGTGAGGTCAAGAAGAGATGGAAATAGCAAGAGTCTGATGTAAGAATTAGACATGTGGGCAAAGGTAAAAATATGAGATTCACATTGGTGAGTGCCAGCAGTACATACATTTAGTTTGTAGAGGTTAACTAAATGAGAACAGAGAGAGAGAGAGAGAGAGAGAGAGAGAGAGAGAGAGAGAGAGAGA
>CABHPQ010143870.1:11199-28473 GCA_902168405.1 Peromyscus aztecus
TGTGTGTGTGTGTGTGTGTGAAAGACCCAAATGCTCACTCTAAATAATACTGCATACTTTGCAAATTCAGCAATACCTTTACCATCTCTGTATCAATTTAGTCCCAGAATGCATCTTTTCTTAGACAATTTAGTAGGCTGTTGCAAAAAAAGAAGGTTATTGTAACACCATTCAATTATAAATAATTAATTGCATAATAAAGAGGGCTGCACTTGACTATGTAGCCATTGAATAAATAATAACAAAGAAAATTAGCAGGAACACAATTTGATTTTAATAATAACAGAGCTAGTTTTATAGTTTGATCAATAGTTTTATGAAAATGTTTGTTGTAATTTTTTGTGGGATACTTTATTTAATAGCTATACTGAAGAAATTGGTAAAAAAAATATAGTAAAGCCATGGAATATTCTCTGTGAACTAATATGAGCTAAATTTAATTTCCAGTTTTATAAACTTTAGATTGGTTCAGGCTAAGCTCACAGGTAATTATTTAAAGTCTTTATTTAAGGGTTTGAAAGATAGCTCGGAAGTAAAGAGCATTTGCTGCCTTCCAGAAGACAAAAGATCAGTTTCCCACACCCACAAGCACCTGTGACTCCAGCTCCTCCAGGGGACTCCATGCATTCTTTTGGCCTCTGTCAGTATTTGCAAACATTACACACACACAAACACACACACACACACACACACACACACACACACACACAAATAAATCTTAAAATAATTCATATTTAACTGAAATTTTTTCTTCATGAAATAGAGCTATAATTTAGTTTTCTGACTGAGCAGAATTTGAGTCATCTATATTCTGAGAAGGACACATGTAAAATATGCACGGAAAACCCAAGTGAATCTGTGAAGTCCTCTCAGATGAGAAGTACTAGAGGAAAATCCCTTATGCTTGGTCAATCTGTTTTGACTAAATTGGATATCTACAAGTATCACATCACAGAGTACCAAAAACATTTAAAACCTGGTGATTTTTATAGATGGTTGATGACTTTCTTTATGGTGTCTAGTTGTGTTTTCTTCCTAAGAATTACAATGAGTATTATGAAAAAAAGTGTACAATTTTGAATGTTGTATGCAGTAAATGCCCGACAATGCTCACTTTTATCTTATTTTTTTATTATGTGGATAGATGCCCCTGTTTGCTCCCGTCACTCTTATTACTATTTTTTTTGACAAAGCATGGTCTGAAATGGCAGGTGATTTCACATATTATACTAATTCTGTTACTTGTCCTATCATGAGCTATCAACAGTTAAGACTATTAAAAATAGTAAAATAAAACAACATTCACAACATGCAAGCAAATAAAATCTGAATCCTGCTGAAAATGTGTCCCAGCAGCCAGAAATGGGTCTCAGAGATTAAATGCATAAATGCATGGCTCAACAAGCAAAAGCCTGATTTCCCCCTTGAAATATGTGAAATTAAAAAACATACTGCCAATCATTCCTAAGAAAGAGTTTAAAGTTATATGGTGGAAAATAACAAAAAAACCTAAGTAGAATTTTATTTTGGACTACACGTATTTTCAACACTAATGTAGTGTGAAACATTTTAGGAAGTTGGAACTCAACTATTACATAAAAAATATAATGTAATATAACAGCTCTCTATTGCTGGATCAAATATCTTAATTTAAAGTCAACTTAAAATGCATGATGGATTGATTATGACAGAAAGATTTTCAGGTTAAGGAATGTTGGACTCTTAGTTCTTGGGCTGGAGTGAAGAGTCTATCATGGTGAGAATGAGTGGTAGAAGAATTTATTCACCTGATTTAGTCAGAAATAACAGAATGAATAGAAGACTAGAGGTTTATGTTCCCTCTAGTAGCACAACATGACCTAGCTTCTTTCTGAGGATTCTGCCACCTTCCAGTAGAGGTGAGGTAAATTCTAACCCTATAGCACAAAGCCTCCTGTGGCGCATTTAAGACCCAAACCACAGCAATAAACATCCAACACAATCTCCTGAGACTCTTTCTTCTTTCTTTCTTTCTTCTTTCCTTCCTTCCTCCCTCCCTCCCTCCCTCCCTTCCTTTCTTTCTTTCTTCTTGTTTGTTTTTCGAGACAGGGTTTCTCTGTGCAGCTTTGGTGCCTTTCCTGGAACTCACTCTGTAGCCCAGACTGGCCTTGAACTCACAGAGATCCTCCTGGCACTGCCTCCCAAGTGCTGGGATTAAAGGCATGCACCACCACTTTCCAGCCTGAGACTCTTTCAATGTACCATTGAGTATAACCTACAGTTATGATGATCTAAAATTATGCAAAATTTCTGCTTCAAACTACAGTTTTCTTGATGATTCATGTCGATATCCATGCTTTATTAAGTCATGAAAAATAATAGACATGCACAGATAGACAGAGAAGGCTCCAACAAGATTTTAGTTTTTAATTTTCCCTGAAAAAAGAGTAGACATTTTGTATCTCTTTTGGTGGATCCCAATTATAGATTCTTTGTGCTAAAATATATCCCCATTTGAAAGATGGTAGAATAATGTACTTCTTTGAAAGATGATAAAACAGCCTTTGGTGTCCACTTCCAAGTCTGCATTAAGTTTGTAGTTACGTCTTCAAAAGAAACTCATTCTATTGCCTAGACACAGTTGCCTATTCCCAGTTCCTCCCTGGAATCCTGAAGAATTTTTGTTAATGAACCAAATCATTTCCATTATCATTACTTTGCTGTTGAAAAATAACAAATTATCTGCAAGCAAAGAAGTTTATGACATCACAAAGTAAGCTTGTTATGTTTTAAAACTTAGTTCTAGAATGTTTCAATAATTTTATTGGACTATAGCATTAAATTCCAGACAGAATAACTGCAGTGTTAACTATGTGAGTTTATTTTAGTGGACCTGCTTTGCAGAGACATTTACTTCCATTTACTCAGTATTTCCCACCTCTTCCAGGTCTAAATTCCAAATGTTGTGAACTAACAACTTAAAAAAGATTTCAGGTGCTATTGATAGGAAGCATATTCAAATGCTGTGAAGAAACCAGCTAATAAATAAAATTGGCAGTTGATTTTCCTTCTTTGGGAAAATCTAATTACAGCACCACTGAGATCAGCCTGTAAGGGTGCTAATCACAGAAGCCTGGTGATCTAAATTCAGTCCCCAGAACTCAAGAAAACATGGAAGGGGAGACCAACTCCACATTATCCTTTGACCTCCACATGCTATTTTGAAACACACACACACACACATACACACACACACACACACACACACACACACACACATACACACACACATATGCACACTCACTAATGCTTTTTAAGAGATTTTTATAATTTAAAAGTTATTTACTGATGTATAGGAATGTGTCCTAATCAGACAGATCTTTATCATAAATTTAGCTGACTTATGTCATCTGAATTAAAATACCTTAGCATACAGCTCAGTGTAAAGTTAATCTATAATTGTCAATTTTTTATAAAGCACAATTAAAATTATGCATCCCAACCAAATTGCTGAGACAGATCTGTTTATCACTAATTATTATTGTTCCCTACATTTTCTAGACTACAAGCTATATACCACAGGGATTAGAAATGAAGCTGGTCAATTGTTATTTATCATTCTAATTTGACATTTGTCAGGGCTACTTGGATAGGAAACATGAAGGGAGTTTGTTTTTATGATTATTTTCTGGAAGTATCAAAAGCCTGTAAAAATAATAGAACAGTATTTCTCACTGTAGTGATTCTCTTCCATTGAACATAGAATGGGAAAGTTCTATCACCTGAAACTGCATCATAAGCTGTGCTAACTTGTTAAAATCACACAGTGGGCATCTGCAGGGAGTTCCGAGGTGTTCAATGCTGCTACACTCTTCTTTAACATTCATAAATACTTGCAGAATGACTAATTGCCTTAAAAGTGTTAATGACCCAAACATCCTCCATAAGCTACAACTTAAAAATTGGCCAGGGATTTTCCCCACAACATTTAATAGAAGAGGATAACAGGACATGGGGACAAACTTACAGCTGCTGATAGGTTGCCCCAAGGAGCGAGGGCATGGAGAGTGCCTTGCCATTTCTGAGTTCCATGTGCAATTGAGCATGAAGTGTCTGCTCACAAAAATGGCTTCCTATCACAAGGCCAGATTTGCTGAAAATTATATTCATTCAATCCATCTACCCAGTATCATTGGGGATTCTGTTTTCTGATGTTAGAATATATGAACTGACTGACTATCCATAGATTTATTTAGGCATTTTTATTTCAATGCTAACCCAGATGTGAAGTTATATTTATTTTCCCCACACGGTTCCCCTTTTACAGTATTGCTCTCCAATTTCATCCCCTAGCCTTCTGATTAAAACAATAGAGTTCACTTACCAAAGCATAGCCAAGGGAAAGATAGATTAATATGTCAACTAAAGCTGACAGCTGGATGTCTAGTGCCAGTATTATAGAACTCTATGGGACTTGGGGACTTTTAAACAAATTCCTTCAATGAGGGGACTATAAAACATCAGTAAAGACTTTATTATAATTATCTTCTATTCTACAGAATTCTGCAAACAAAAAAATATCATGTTAAAAGTTAAAATAAATTGGTAGTATTCTAATGTGTTATTATAATATTTAATCCTAGTACTATCTTTTAAATACTTTTTACTCCCTCATTTGTTCATTTCCAGTATACTAGGAGATAAAACATAAATATCCCCTGGACACTCATACTGAGATCAAGTGATAGTTGTATGAAACTATGAACATCTATAGGCTGGAAGCCTATCAGCAAGTATGGAGCTGACTACATCTTACAATTAACACAGTAAGAAAAGAATTAATATATATTTAATATATATGGGTTGGAGAGAAGGTTTAGTCAATAAAGTGCTTATCATACAACCTGAGTTCTGATCCCAGGACCCACTTTAGAAGCCTATTTGCGTGCGCGCATATATGTGTGTGTGTGTGTGTGTGTGTGTGTGTATTTGTGTGTGTTTCTTGTAGATTTGTTTTGCTTTTTGTTTCTATTTTATTTGTTTATTTGTTTGAATGTTTGTTTTCTAAAACGAGAGAGAAGGAAGGCCTGAAGCTGGGTGGATGTTGAGGTCAGCGTGGTATGGAAGGAATTTGAGGAGGGGAAACTGTTTTCAGAATATAATGTATGAAAATTATTTTCAGTAATATATTTATGTGAAACCAAAATATTAATTGAAAAAAAAGAAGGAAGAACAAGATGCAATTTTTCCATTGCTACTATTCATTTAGGAAATTTACAATAGGATAGCTTATCCTAAAAAGATTTCTGATAATAAGCTAGTAAGTGATAGTACAACACCGGAGAGGTGGTCACTCATGAACTTGATAGAAAATGTTAAGATACACAAAGTAATTCAGGGGTGCCCACAGAGCTCAGTAAGAATGCACATTATTATTGTTTTACAAATCCACAGATAATTTTTTTTTGAAATAACTATTGAACAGAAGTCCTAGATAGTACAAGTTACTACTGGGGGCTAGAAGTAAATCTAGAGGGCAAAATATGTTTTTCCCTCAAATTCACACAGGAAACAGAATTCATGGAAACTCTACTGTCTGGTTTCTACCCTAATTTAGACAGGCAAAGATACATTTGGGTTCTGAGGGGAAAACATTGTATATATTCCCAGCCATAATTGTCAAAGATTAGAGTTAAAGAAGCTGTGAGTTATGGTACTCAGAATCATTTCTGCAGAGAGAAACACTCATTTTCAGGACAGTGGCTGGGGCAGCCAGCACACATGCAAAGGAAGAGTCTGAGCACTGAGTCTGGCTCCTCCAAGGCAATGATCATGTAATCATCAGATGGCTGCCGTGTTCACAGAGGAATGGAGGGACACATGGATGGGACAAAAGAGTAGCTGGTCCAGCTTTTCGGCCTGCTACTTTGTCTTTTATAATAAATATCATAACTGAGAAACACAAGCTTAATGATGGCAGTGAAATTCTTCCTCAAATTGAAACACAACCAGATCCATTCTTCGAAACATATGTAATTGACTCCAAATATTAATTTTCTAATCAATTTTCTGCCAGACACATATTTTTCTTATTTCAGACAAAATATCTTGTTTATAAACAAGAGGTTGAAAGTTGACCCTTGATTTTCAGCACTTTGTGCCCAGAAGCTTTCCAGAATTTCTTCTCTTCCTTACTCTTCAAACAGCTGTACTTAAACTGGAAGTTGTACACTACTTTGCATACAAGTTTAAACTTTTTCTTAAAAATAAAATTTCTGAGCTACGTCTGTCTCTATTTACAAATAAAGCACATATTTTAATTGAGTCTTTCTGATCCGTGTATCCCTTCCACAAAACTCTCCCTTTAATAAATAACAACTTCAGTCTTAATTCATATATAGCTCCTTTCATCAGAGACTGGTGAAGCAATTAAACTGGACTTCATACTCTACTCAGAGCACAGGAACAACATTGAATACTCCCTTACTACATATATCTCACATTCCTTCCCAGAAGGAAAAAAAATGTGCATATAAGACACATTATTACTCCACCACAGGTCAGAATAAACCTACAGCTGGTAGGAGGAAGTAAAATAGTCAAAGGCTGCTGTGTGGCCAGAGAGACTGGTAGTCTGGTATTCCAGGAGGACATGTTTAATGAAGTATTCACATGCTGGGAGTTGTCCTTTCTTCTCATAAAGAGTACTGCTTTCTCTGCCTGAGGAGCAGCAAATAGTAGCATGAAAAGAAATGATAAGTAGCTGTCTACTCAAGAAACAACTGCTCAGAGAATGAAAGACACTCAAAAGAAAGCAGAATGCCTCCGAGCCCTGCAGATAGCAACAGCCTTCAAATTCTGACAAAAGGCTCCTCTTCTGTAATGTAAAGGAGAGTTACCACTGCAGGTCATGAAGAGTGCTGGAACTCTGCCTTTGACTCCTGAGAAACAGCAAGGCAGGAACTGAAGTAAACTTTAACTAGTTTACTTTAACAACAAAATGAAGAAAGAGAAAGGGGAGGAAGAAATAAGTGTGGACTAGAGCAGGAGTGGACTGAGCACAGAGGAAGAGAGGAATAGGAAGAGAAGAAAAAGGGGCCAAGGAATGATGTCATTCCACTTAGCAGTGGGATGCAACTATCTCATGGAAGCTTGTGTTTTCTCAGTCAGAGATCTGGGAAGATTATTGGTTGCTAAGAAAAAGAAATATATCAAGTCCAAGGCAGTGTCTCTTCTTATATGAGCTAAAGGTTTGAAAAACCTTAGTAAGGAGTAATTTAAAAACAAATTGAGAGCTCTGGTATTTAATATTTACATTTTTCCCTGCCTGGTTTTGATTGAATAAAGAAGCAATGAGTGTAGTCTGTGTTGAATAGAATACATTTGATAAATCTGTTATTACCATTAGGTGAAGCCATTTTTCTCAACTAATGACTAAGTATTCACATTGATAAAAGTGGGCCTTAACTTTTGGTGTACCAAATGTAGGCAGATATATGTTTAAAAGAACACACAGAAACTATAACTATAACAACAACAAAAACAAATGATGACTGCCGAAGTATCAGTCAAAAGCAACCAATAACTTACAGAGCACCTGTATAGACATAAGATTTTACAATGTAAAGGACAAGGTAAGATTTAAAAATGTATGATACACAAATGTATAACAATTTGATATATATTAAAATGTATAAATTTTCTAAAGGAAAGAAACAGTTTTATATGTGAGAAAGTATATAGAAATAAATTTGGCTTTATTCTAACAGATCACTTATAGCAGTTATGATTTCCTGCATAAGATCAAGCCAATCAATACTCCAACAGGGACAGGGAACAGCTCATGAGTCTCCATCCCAAGGTGAGGAGCTATAGGCAGTTGATGGTTACTGAGGTGGAAGAATCAATTTCCTTGAAGGTATGGCTTATATTATGTCATTCATGCTCCAGTGGCTCGCATACACTGATGGGTGTATGTGAGGGGGACCCTGAAGGTGTCACACAGGGAAGCAAACCTCTCAAAGTGTTAAGAATGAAAACCCCATGCAGATTGACTTTGTCAACCTGGATCAGACTGTGAGGAGTCTAATAAGAGGCAGTTAGTTCCCAATGTATTTAAGCGCAGGAAAATTTGAAAAAAAAAAAAAAAGTTTTCTGGTGTAATACAATCCTCAGTACAGAAAAAGGCATAATTACATTAAAACTCAATTGGGGGTACATTTCATGTCTTCCAAGAAGATTGGTTCTAGAAATATGCTACCTTTACTGGCTTAATGGCCTAAGGGTCTGGCATGGTTTCAGTCAGACAGATATTGTAGAGGTCATTTGGGTTATAATCCACTTCTGGTCCTGATTGTGGGAGCTTGGGGAGCCTCTGGCTATAAGGATCCTTTAGATTACTAGCCACCTGGGTCTTGGTTGGAAAAGCTTGATATGACCTGACTCACCAGATTATATAGATCATCAGGCAGTTAATCATTTACAATTCTCTGGATGAAAGAACATGTTCTTTCATCTTTCCCATTGGAAAGACTGTCCTGTGTGTTTAACATTCTTGGTTTTTCTGGAGATATTAGGGCTCAAGGATCTTTATGCTATGCTCCTAAGATGAGTGAACAGCACAAATTAAATAGCAAAACAAAAAAGTGAGCATAAAGTTGAGAGGTAGGAGGAAAGGGTTGAGGAGAATTTAGGAAGACAGAGGGGGAGAAGCAGAGATTGATAAGATCAAAATAAAATACAAACTTAAGGTGTTAGCATAACAAATTTAAGGCCATGTAAATTGTAGGCAAAAACTTGTGAAAAAAAATAATAAAAAGATTAACACAAACAGAAAAATAAAAAGTGTTTGTGAGGAAATGAAGAAAGGAAAGAATAAATGTCATCGACAGAGGGAAATGCAGACTAGCATAGCCAAATAAGAAATAGTATGGACTCTCTGCAAAGCAAAACAAAGAAATGAAAGATAGAACTGACATGTAATTGAAAACTCTACTACCTGGAGTGTTTTCAAAGTAAATCAAGTCATTGTATCAAGCCACTGTCCACAATAGCCAAGATGAGCAACCAACCAACTTGTTTAAAGGCATCCATACAACATGAATGTTATTCAGTCACAAAGAAAGAAATTATGTTAAATCTGAACACATGAATAGAACTGGAGAACATCACATTAAATGAAACAAGCTGGGCACAAAAAGAAACAAATTTCACTTGTTATTAAGTCATTTTGTATAAGATTGAAAAGATTTCTCAAAATTAGAGAGGATAATGGTGACCAGTGGACAGGATGGGTGTGGGAATATCAGTGTGCTAAACTAACTACACAGAAAGTAACTATATTGAAAGAAATGCTCCAGTGTTTCACAACACAGAAGGGTAACTAATAATTCTAAAAATATTTCATATTTCAAAGTAATGAGAAGAAAAAGAAGCCAGCCAAAAAATATAACCATCTGAAGAGAGAATGTGCTAATCATCCTGACTTGATCATTTCGGGTTCCATGTATCTATGCAATTATCACAGGATATACTATAATATGAAAAAATATCATGCATCAAATAAACATGTCCACTTATTTGCAACAGTATATATTCACTGTTTAAAATATTTATTCCTGACCCTGAGGACTCATATAACTGACCATGTTTCACCTTTCTGTGCATGTGTTATTTTACAAATTACTATGTTATTCATGTGCAGTGTTCAACTTCCTCCTACAAAAGCATATTATTTCATGAAATTAAAGTCTATTTCCTAAAACTACTTAATAAGATCAAGGATCCAGAATTATCTGAGCAGAGGAGAGGAATATTTTCAAAGACATGGCGTAGATCTAGCAATCTCTGTGGCTGTGGTATATTCCCCCACTCGGTACAGAAAAAGCAGGACAGTATGTGAGGACAAATCCAAGTAGCCTACTTGGAAATTAACTGAAATTAATCAGAATAGAGCAGCAAAGGGCCCTGGAGTCTGGGAATAATGTTCCAAAAACACAATCCTGGTCTAAGTCAACTTTAGCATGTAGAGAAGTTTAGAAAACACATTCCAGGCTGATTAAATAGTACTAAAAAGAGCCCTGAGGTGTGAAAATTCATGATGTGTGCAGAGAACGGTGAACAATACAACTATTAATAGCCTGCTTTGGAGCCCTGTGAAAACCAAGACAGGAAAACTGCATAAGAGTCAGATTGTAAATGTGGGAAAGGTCCCAGGTGCCCTGTGACAGATCGCGAAAGCTTTTAAGCAACACAGTCACTATCAGATTTGTGTTTTTGAAGGTTACACTATTGGCAAGCATGAAGAAGAACCGCAAGAAGAGAACTTTCCTAGATGTTAAAGCACTTCTATTTCAAGATGAGGATGCCTTTTGGGAAGGGATGCTCAGTAAAGGGTGGAAGCAATATGTCCCAAGCTTTGAGGGAAGTGTTGTTAAACATATGCTTCTTCATTAATATCAAAGAGCATATGCACAGTCCCTATATACAGCATGGTTCTGGCTCGTCACCAAAAATTATTTATTAAGCACACACATGCATATGAAACTTTAGCAGAGCTAAATCCCCTCCAAATGTCAAATGTATATTTTAATTTGAATGTTGCAAGATAAGCTTAAGGCCTTGTAGCTTCTTTTCAACCACCACCAATACCGTCTTAAATTTCAAGAAAAATCACATGCATTCATTTCCAGTGAGCATTCAAATAAGGCTTTCATTTTAAGGATTTGCAATAGTTTGACTCAATCAGAGCACATGTTGTGAAGGCAAGGGTGAGAAGGCGTATGGGAAATAGACAATGCATTTCTTAGGTTGGGAAAGTGATACTGTAAAAGAAAGGGTGGTGGTGGGAATCTTACACAGTTTAAATGGCAGATTCCTAAGGCAGTATGTCAGCATGAATGCAACCATGGAGAGCATGCACTAAAAACACTAAGTTTTTTTAAAACTACTAAAAAGTAGTCTTGCTTAGAAAAAGATCACCATGAAGTGGCTAGTTTGAGATCAAGGTGAGATTCTTTTACAGATTTCACTGATAAAATGTAATGGAAAGTGATAACAATTTTAAAAATCAGAAAATGTAGAACATTCTTTCAATTCCTCTTCAGATTTGCAGCTCAATGTGACCTTGTAGAATCTTGAGGCTTAGCATTTGTTACTTGTATAATTCAGGAACAACAACAAACAACAAAAAACAAAACCAAATTTTCATTGTTTTTTTGAAGCTTAGCTAAAATATAGTATTGCTATGCTTAAAATGCAGCAGAATTCCAAATAAGTTACATTGAGCTTTCTTATATTTTTTGTTCTTCACAATGTCTTAACATTTCTTAAGACTTTCTTTTCTGACGATCACGGCAGAACAAGAGCTAGTTTGGTAGTGAACATGGAGCTTATATGGAAGAGAGTGAACACAGACATTCTCTCAAGCTGGACCATACTACTTGTTATGACTTCTTTTTCCCCAACTTTACTGGGTGTTCCTCACTTTGTTGACCTAGTATTTATGATTAATGTATAGTGCTATGCATATGTTTAAGAAGTACACCATTATGGTCCCAAAATACACCTGTGCCTACAAGGTTCCTGCAGGTTAATGTCTTCTGCTAGAGAAAATGGCCTCATTTGCATTGACTTTCAATGAGTTCCTGCAGGCAAACACCTGCAGCCTATCATCTGCAGATACCTGCCTGCGGCAGAGGTGTGCTATCCCAGAGTCTGCAGACTATCTATAGCGTTTACTATTACATGCTGTGCAGAACATGAAGAGGGACTCATTGAGCCAATGGACTGTGACTGTCAGTCCTTACAAACTGGTCTGTGTATGGAGAGGATGGAGCTGTGTGATGGTAGTTGGTGACACAAACAGAAGTCATCACAGAAATAGGGCCTGGTCTCTACTGAAAGAAGCAATAGAATACAAAGATGGTTTAATACAGATGCAAACAAATACAGTTGAGCTATAAATATCAAGTATTGGAAACTTAAAGAAAAAAAGTAAAACATTCCATTTGAAGAAAAATACATCATCATTATATTTCAACATATTAATTTATTTTGTTAATATTTACTTTTTCCCTAAATATATTCTTTAAAATTTCTTCACCAAATTACAAAAATGTTTTCAAGTAGATATTTATTCAGCAGTTTTGTGTGTTTGGCATATGGTATATTCAGTAAGGATATTTCTGATACAAGAGTAAATTAGAAACGTATTCGGTAAATATGCAGCATAAGAATAACAATAGCGAATTTCCTTGCTCCTAAAAGAGATGAATATACTTATACTTTTGAAGGATACAATTAAAATTACTTCCATGCTGACTTCTTCTCTTGCTTATTTTGTTGTTATAGGACCCAAGTGTTCAACAATTGAACCTGCCTCCTCTACACTTTCCTTTACGTCACTGTCACTGGGAATTCAAGGATTCAATGAAACCCTTACCTTTTCAGGATGATCAGTGATCACTGACTCTCAAATTGCGAATGTGTTTACACAGCTATGAACTCACTTCCTACCAGAATGCCTAGTGAAATCAATATTTTCATAGATAAAATGAGAGCGAGTAAAAGAGAAGGGGGAAGAGAGAGAGAACTGCTCCCTCCTGAGGTACATGAACAAATCCCTTAAGTTTTCCTTTGCAGCCCTCCCTACCTCACATGCTGCACGTAGTGTAGCAGCAAGGCTCTAACTTTAAAATTGATCTTGAATTTGATGAGATTCATATTGCTCATCTCTCTCAGCTTAGTCATTCATTTTTATCATCTTCCTACTTCAATTCCTTCCAGATGGTTTCCCAGTTCCATGCCTCACCTTCTAATCTATTCCATATTTGAAAGTCAAGGGGTCTTCCAAAATCTTAAAACAAGTCATCACTTTCAAGACTTCCAGAGGCTTCTAGTCACATACATTTAAACTCAATACAAGGGCTTCTCAAGTCCCTAGTCCAACTGGCTCTGCCTTCTCCTTAAGCCATCTCTTGTTTCCATTTTCTTTCCCACTTTCTTTTTGTGCTAGCTTGTAGGTTTTATCTTGCCTCATATACCAGGCACTCTGTTCTCACAAAGTTTCATAACTTCCTCAAATATTTCACTCTAGAATATTTTAAACATTCTTTCTAGAGATATACTGCTTAGATTTTTTTTTTGAGACAACTCATATCCTTTATTCTGTGTGGTTTGACTCATGTGCCAAGCCTCCCTTTAATGTTGTATGCTTACTTCCTATTCCTCTGGTTTCTTATAAAGACACTAAACTTCATGAATGCTACATCTTTGCTTTTTAATTATTACTTTTATCATTATAGTTATTTTTTCATGATCTTCCCTTGAGCCTAAAATGGTACAGGGCACATACCAAACACAAGACACATGCTTTCTGGAACTTACAAATGAAAGAAGAATTGGAACTTGAGTTTGATTATGAAGGATGAATAAAGAATAATGCTCAGATGACTGACATCTAAGAAATAGATTGTAGGTAAGGGAGGGAGGTGAAAAACATCATGATATTCACAGATGGTTTGATAGCTCTCTGTGGACACAGCATTCAGGGAATCAGACCACAGACCGTAAATATTATGAACATCACAATCACACACAGACTTTGCACCAAATAAAATGAAGCAAGTGATTATAATTAAACTTGACAGTGACCTCTCTGATAGTCCACTTTATTTCTACAACCTGTTCAATAGTGGCTATTAAGGAATGAGGAAAATCATTCTAGCAACTCTAATTGAGTGCTTTTTTCCAAGTGTTCATAATTTGTTTCTAGATGTCATGGACAACATCATGATACACACATAAAAATGGAGCTGAAAATCCTTAATCCTGTGCCATGACACACAAGGCCATCCAGATACCCATATTTAAGACCCATACATTCAGTGGCTCAGCCTCTTTATCTCTCAGGCTGCAGGGAGTCTCACCTCAGTCACCTGATTTGTCTTGTTTCATGCCAGCTGAATTTGCCTGCTACTGTCAGTTGTGGGACTGCATAATCCCACTGGTACTTACTAACATTTCTCTCTACCACTTTGAGTATTCTTCACAGTAACTCCCCTTCCACAATTAGTTCACATTCTGCCATCACCCAATACTCAGTGGCATCATAAATATTATGCAGAAGACAGCACTTGTACTTGGCCACAACTTAGAAGTCATGTTATTTTTGTTTCATATACAGATTATATGTGAATCTGATGATGCAGCTTAGAAGTGAAGAGTGATTTCTTTTACAAGAATAGCTTGATAATTACCCACAATATTGAATTCTATGTTCTGTTTAGCGGTATTAGTAGACTGATGTGGCCAGAGGCTCAACATCAATACCACTGTAAAACAGTGTTTAAATTAATATGTAATATTAAATTCTAAGTAACAACTAATAATAATTTTGAGAATTTTTAACAGTGACAACAGGTAATGTGCTTCTCTTATTAGTTGTCATATATCTAGCTTCTAGTCTGTCTTAAAGTAAACATTAAATACTCATTTAATTGACAAGTTCATCTCATCTGTATTTTTCAGTGATCTTTTTATAGAGGATAGCGCCTCAGTCTAAAAGACAGTTCAGACCATTCAGCGCTGTGTCACAGAACTGTGCTTTCTAGATCCTGTGCCAGCTTATACCATTGTTCCCAGATCCATGTGCCCATTGAGAATAAAAACAAAGCAACTGAGGAACTTAATAGTGAAATTGAAAAGGTTTATTTGGGGGACTGAGGAGATGTTCAGTTGGTGAAGAGCCTATTCCACAAGTATGAGGAGCTGAAGCCTGATGGGCAGCATGTAGGTAAAGAAGTTGAGCATGGTTACATAGACAGTATTTGACTTCTGTTCTCCATAGGTGTGCATTTTACTACACACACACATGTACACACCATGTGAGTGGAAACACATTTATATACACTGGCATTTTATTATTATTTGCATATCTCCACATGCCTAGCACAATCTATAATCTTTTACCTGTACTGCGAAGTACATATGTTTCTGTCAGGAGGCCATTTCATTTGCTGGAAGCCCACAAACATACAAAGCACCTTTGTGATGCTCTGTAATTTCTTCTGCCTATTTATGGGCAAGGTGTCTGGAAAAACTATTCATTTTCCCAAAGGTTTTACTTGAATTTCCTGTTAACAATGTTATTCCTTGGTGTCCACAAGAACCTATTGAAATGAAATCATAAATTTTTTAGTTAGTACAAAATAAAGTCATTAATAAAATCATTAAACTGTCAAAACTCCTAAGCTATCAAACATTGAACAAAACAACATATGCCTAATATCTTCCATTTTTATTGTGCATGTGAAGAGGTGGCAAAGAAAATTGTCTGTAATTTTCTTTCATGACAACAAGAGAGTTCTCAGAGACACATGAATAGTGATGTGTTCTGTTTTCTTCCATTAATTCATTCATTGGAAAAGAAAAAAAAATGAAAGAAGGGTTGTTTTTTTAAATATGCTCTATTTCTCACTACCCTGTGGCCAAAGACAAGAGTGTTTATTAAGTTGCTGGAGACTTTCTCACAGTGGCTGCTGCAGCTGTACAAATGGCTCTTACCCTCTTCCCATTGACAAGTTCATTTTAAACAGAAGTTATGAACTCTTTCCCCTGAGCTCTCTCTGCACTTCGCTATAAAATCCCCACTTACCTCTCATTTTCACCCTGGGTCACAAAGAGTTTTTATTAGATAACAAAGTAAAACAAAAAGTACCCATGAACCTTGTGGAATGCCATTTTACAAAGAGTATCTGTCAAGGAATCCAGGCCTCCCCGGGGAGATTCATGTGGTTCTGCAGCTGTCTGGGACAAGACTTTGGTGCTTTTCACATGCATGGGTGCAAAAAAGAAGATGTGTAGACAGAAGATGGGTGAAAGTCAAAAAAGAGCCCTCATTTATGAGACAATCATCTCTGTTTACCAGTTATTTCTTATTAAGACTGTGGGTGGATTTTTGATCACTTCACTAAATGTGAAATGGCTCCATTATCCTTCAGATACAGTTTAAAAAATTACAAATCAACTAAACTATTTTAATTTTTTTTAATTATACTTTATTTTTCATCAGAAATCTCTGTGAATCTGTGATATTTGAAACAATTGAACAAACCATCCTTCCATATTTCATTCTGGTTCTTTATTTTTGTTGAATATAGACGATTCCTACAAATAACCTATTGTATATATGAGACACCAAACTCTTTCACTGGCTTCGCAGGGGACGCTAGTATAACACCAACAAAGTAACCTTGAGTTCAGGACCATAATTTACTGTTCATTGATGTTCCTGGTTAGGAATAAGGGCATATAAGAATTAGTAAGTTGTTAGTTGACTTATGAAGAGTTGCAAGTTAAACAAGCATGTTCTTCTGTTCTTTCCATTTATTTCTTGTTTTTTCTACTTCTGATATTATATAATTTTCTTCCAGCCATCAAAGCTAGCAATCTCCAAGTCACCTCAGATGAGACACTTTCTTCAGCCTTTGCTCAAATAGATGTAAAGTTATGTCCATTTGGAACAGATCTGAACCTTATCTGCCCTTATCCTCACATCACATCCTCACTGCCAACATCCTAATATAGACTTTTGTCAATGACTAAGTTTCACAGCAAAAGATAACTGTCTTAATTGCTGGACTACCAAGGCAGGATACCTGAAAGACATTGCTTTTCTCATAGTTCTGTCATCTGAGAATATCAACCTAGTTTTCTTTTCTTTAACCACAACAATACTCTTCTTCATTATGTACTGAGTTGTGGCATTCTGAAACCCCTGCACTGCAGTCTTGATGCCCAATATAACTGTGACAGAGATATAGCCTACAAGTTTAATTGGGTGTGTTTAGGAGCTCACTCATGTTTTCCTCTACATCCACACATAAGGATCACATGAGCACATGGTGAGGGAGCCATGTCTAAAAGCTAGGAATATTTGCCTCAAAAGAAATCAGACATGCTAGTATCCGGGCCTCAGACTTCCAGACTCCAAAACCAAGGAAACTTATCTAGTGTGTGGTACCCTAGTTAATTAAGGCAAATATCTTTTGATTGGATTTACTTCATTTACTCATTGAGATAAAAATTGTACCTCTTTATTCCAACCTGTTAAGAATACAGTTAAAAGTAACTCTATATTCAGATATATAATATCTTCTTTTTATTGTAAGATATAGAAATAATAACAAGGAATAAAATGCCAGTTATTATATGACAAGTAAAAAGCACTCTCTTTTCATCAAGGATTTGATATTCAATCTCCTATGAAGTATATAGTAAGAATCACTCTTAATA